>JARHVA010000596.1:2717500-2822500 GCA_037957365.1 Torreya grandis | reverse complement strand
GTGGAATGCCCCACACATCTATGATAGTCATAAAATGCATCTCCATCAAAAATTATAGGTGAAGGTTTAGATGGATCTATTTAAAATGGTTGAGGATGTGTAATAACATGACATTAAATAATATTTTTTAGTATCACATTAGGAGGTGAAGGTATATTTTATAATTACCTCCTTGGTGGATCTTGTAGTTAAATCTTAGGTGGTGGTTATGATATTGAATTTAATGTAACTTTAACTTCATTTTTTCCATCATTATCTTTGCTATTATAATTAGGTTTGATTTGAAATATGATGGTAGATGTATAAGTAATAATAGAGATATAATTGAGCTTATTAAATGTAATCAATTTGACCTCATGTTCCTTAACTACATGACATAACTCATGAAATAATTTAAACGTATCAAACATTATATACATTTGAAAAGGAGTAAGCAATAGTAAAAATATATTGAAGCTCATTATAAACCATTTGATTTGACGTTTTTTTCAACCATAGTATTGTATCTTAAAATATACTCACTAAGTATCTCATTTGGACTTTGTTTGATCTTTGTAACTTGAGCATATGATAGCTTCTCACGAATATTAATAGAAAAATATGCCAAAAACTATTTTTTTGAAGATTTAAAGATATAATTTATTGGAGAGGAAGATAATATAACCACGTAAGAGTATAATCCTTGAGGAATCTTAGAAATATCTTAGTTAACAATATATTATCATCCACATAATCTAGACAAGTTACATGTAAAGCATACAAATGTTGTTTAAAATCATTTTTGAATTCATAAAGAGGAATCTTGGGATCCACAAATATAAATGGGAGATGTTAAGGTGTAATTTGAGGATACAAAGGGTTATATAACGAGGCAACAAAATATAAGGAAAGAGTAACATGATAAATGGTTTGATTTATAGTGTCTAGCTTAGCTTGCAAGAGAATAAGGGATTGCTCAAAAGAAGCATTGGTTGTAGTGATGGCAGGGGTGTAGGTAGTATGAGTATGCATAGGTATGGATAATTGAGAGAAAGTTTGAGATGATCCTAGATAAAAATTGGTATAAGGGACTAAGGGTATAAAATTACGAAGAATCTCAATGGTTAGAGTAACAACATTGGAAACAAGAGATTTGATAATGCAAAATGGAAAAACTTAGGAAGAAGTTAAATTAGCTTGATTCTCAAATTTAGATTCAATAAGTATGAAGATAATATTATTCACCTCATGAGGTTATGTTTATAGACCTTGAAAAAATTTAGATAATTATTTCACATGTGGTTGATCTACTTCATTAAGCTCATTTGTATCAAGGTGTGTTTCTTGACTATTATCATATTTATCATCATTACTATCATGAATGGTTTCAATGTAAACTTAATTTTCATCATTAATTTATATTATAGAATAAACCAAAGGGAAATCCATATTAGAGTACCACTTATTCTATCACTACATCTTAGAGGCATAAAATATAACTTAAAATAATAGAATGAATAAATCAAGCAAAAATATTATCTAAGAAGACAATTCAAGAAAAAAATAAAGGATAGTGGGGTAATATAAAAAAAGGGTCTTGAGTGATTTGTATGCTCTCAAATATACTTTCTTAATCATTGACTAGTGTCAATCCAATATTATAGATCACTAAAAATGGAGATATAACCATACCCATATCCCACTAAACTTAGTTTTCAGAGTAAGTTGAGAATAACTTCCTTGGGTGATACACTCCTCTTAGATGCACCATAAATTAATCAGATAAAATGGATTGATATTGGCATAAATAAGGGATCCTATCAATTTTTGATATACATTTTGGTAAGTGGAAACTAAAGTTCATGTTTAGTTGTGTATTATGGATATGATAATTAAAGTAAACTCCTAATGCCATTATGTATGCAAATATAACATTTCCCTTCATGATGGTAACTAATTATTTTAAAACTTCCATAACATAGTTTATGAAAAAAGTAAAATCAAATGGAAAATAAAGTGAAAATAAAAAGTGAAATATTTTTGTGTATAGGAGACAATAAAATTCAACCAAAGGTTGAAAGAAAGACCCTCTATGTAAATATTTATCCGAGGTGACAAGACAAAATTTTTTAGTGTCAGATCACTCCAAAGTTGAATAAGTGGGATGATTATGTTATGGATAATATAAAAGGTTGATGAATGTATTATTTTAGGGTCAATAATTTAAAAAATTAAAGTAAATCCCTAGGAAACAAATCAACAAGTAGTACAAGCAATGTTCTATTCTAAAAGTGGATTCACCAAATGTTTACCCTTAGAATTAATTAAGCAATGGAAATTAAATATAAAGTAATGTAAACTTGAAATATGATCTAGGATGATAAATAATACAACCTAATGCAATAATTAATTGATATAAACAATTTATGAAAGTTGTAGATTACTAAAAATAAAAACTAGGGTTAGGGTTAGAGAGATGCCATCAAAAATAGATTTACTCAGATGATGTTACTCATTAATTGAATGTGAGTATCTAAAAATAATTATAAAAACCTAAAAACATAGTGTTAATTTAAAATGGTGCTTTTTTGTGTCTTGGGACATGTGCACAATATCAATACAAGGTTGTAATGTGTTGTTATCTACTAGTGTGACTTTGTTTGTGTTGACTATGCATGAAATCTAAAAATTTGGATTGGTTCACCTCTATCTAATTATTGTTTGTTTCTATGTGGATATTGTTTAGATGTGTAAATCACCTTAAAATATAAAAACCTATCCTACATAAGGACATAAATAAGATCAAATTCATAGGGGAAAAAAGTGGGGAAGTGGGATATGGCTAAGTTATCCTCAGAAAACCTCTTATTGATTGAGTGTTGTCTACATCATCTGAATGGACCTCAAGCTGATATATTTCTCTCTTTGTGGAAGATCATATAGAATTCAACTAAAATTTTTTCTTAGTATTATGGATAAAGGACAACCTCAACCTACAAGAAAATTATCTTAACTTAGCCACTAAAAATATTATTACAATAGAATTGTAGTAGGGCTCTTTGTTGAATAGATAAATGCTTTTGAAATTATTTTTTAAGAGAGTGAAAGATAGAGTAACCCTAGGTTTGAAGAGAGACTCTTGATGTGATATTATAGGATAATATTTTATTTTATTTCTAATAAATAACTTATTTTTGCACGTGAGAGAGTTATTAGGTAGGGTGTCATTTTGAAAAATTAATTGTTAGAGCATTATAGATGAGCTATAAGTGTACAAGAGTGCAATGTGTCCCTATATAGTTAGTGTGCACTTGTCAATAATGAACAAAGGCTTATGAAAATTGAATAATAATGAAGTATCTAGTTATTATGGATGAATAAGAACACATTGGGGAAGTGTGGAAGTTGTTCTCAATAATTGTAAGACTTTGAAGGATTTCATATATATACATTGTTATCAAAATGGAAAGTTGACAAAGTAAGATAAAATATGCCAAGGACCAAAAATTTCAAAACATTTATTGATTAAATTTATGTGTTTAAAGATTCTAATAATAGGTTTTGAATCACCTTGGAAAAATTAGACTAAACTCATCCTATAAGTTTGTCATTGCCAATCATACTACTTAACTTGGTTATGATATATATATATATATATATATATATATATATATATATATATATATATATATATATATATATATATATGTATAAAAGAAATAAGAGACTAATTTATTGCCCCTCTCAGTTATTGTGATTACAAAAACTTATGTGTGTATATATGTATATACACACACACAAGTTTTTTTAAACACAATGATTGAGAGGGGTGGGTGAATCAGTCTCTTTAAAAATTTATTTCAATTCTTCCTTAGCGTATATGAACCATCTCATCAGTATAAAGATCAAGAAATGCATAAGCAATCAACCATACAAGCATGAACAAAGATTAAAAAAGACAACACATCATATATGTGGGATGTATTGACCATTTAAAATGGAATATATTATTATAATTCAAAATAATATAATTTAGTGTAGCATCAACTCCACATGGAGCACTAACCCCAACTAGCTAAATACCAACCCTACTAGGTTATACCAAACACCGACTTGAAAGGAAACACCAAACCCTTAGATTAATCAATACCTAATCAACTACCTAAAACCTTTGATCACATTAGAAACACATTTTTTATCATATAGTAGATGATTATCACTTTAGTCATCTCTTCTCTCTCTTCTACCCCTCTCAAACTGTCTTTTAGGCTTCTTCATTTAATTAGCCCTCTTCTTGACTTGATTAGGTCACATGACCTTGATTTTCATAAATAGAACATCTATAAAATATTCATAATAGTTTATATACATTATTTAGATGATATAAAATACCTCATTCTACTTACCAATATGTTATTTCATTCACTTGCACTTTTCACTACTATGCCCAACTAATTAGGCCTATTAGGCCTTGTTCTTATACAATCCTCTAGCTCACACACCTCTTGGTCAGACATACACACTTTCAGACTTATATTAAAATTTAAATATGTCTTATCCATGTTTCATACATGTATAAATCATTAAAATAGTTTTTACACAACCTAAAATACCAAAACCTCTTTTAGGCCTTAAAAGGACCTAATTCAATTAGGACTTTAATAGTACACATTACCTTATGTTCTTATTGAAATAATTTACCTTCATTGATGAATTAAAGATAATTTCATAAATTTATAAAATATACCTTGATAAATATATTTCAAGGTCCATAAAATTTTTTAACACCAACCCCTTCATGAACACTCCTTATAACACTATTCACAATTAGGCTTGTGAACCTACAAAAAATCTGCTAAACAAAATTGAAGAATGTAAAAAATTTAGTCACATAACCATAAAAATAAATCACATTAAAAAATTCCATGACCTAAAAAAAATCACCATGTTATTTATACTTCACAACTTAGGGTAAAATTACTCAAACACTTTTCTGTAAATAGCCTACTTAGAATTGCCAGAACACTCTAAATCTAGTCATGAACAACTTGATATTAAAAACTTGAAAGAACACTTACCATGAACATTGAAAATTTAAAAATATCCTTTGATATATCTAGACCACTCTAAAATACAAAAATCATAAGGTTTAATGTCAAATATTGGTCTTGTAGACCAATCTTTTGACCTCACTACACATAGTCAAACCAAAACCAGACAAGCCATTTTTTATTCAACATTTAAACCATTTTAAATGACTATAAAACCTTATAAAAATCATGGATAATACATAAAATTAATAAAAAACAACACCATTAACTTTAATTCATCATTATTTCATGAAATCATACAAAAGACCAACTTCTCAAACTACCTAGGTTTTACACTGTTCTTCATTAGGCTTGTTAGTGACTAGTCAATTTGGATTAAAAATTTAGAAAAATTAAGCACTAGAACCAATCTATAAACCACCAAGGAAATAAAATATGAGTCTCAAGCTTAAAATTTCATCAAATTTTAGACTTTATCCAATACAACTTTTTACAAATATAATAACTTTTCACAAACAAGCCTGTATCTTCACATTTTCAATCTCATCTCTCTAACCACCACACCTAGAGGTAACTATGAGAGTTAAATACAAGATATAAATACTTACTCAAGGAATACAAACCATCCTAAGAACTTATAAATCATATCTTCAACATCAGGTCACTATTATGGTTCTAAGAGGGTTTAAACACACTTCTACTGTTAACAATTATTCATAATGTATAACCCCTCAACCAAAAATCTAATGCCTATAATTGAGATAGGAACCTTACATATACTTTATCATGAATATATTAGGTTCTTGTTAAAAGGTTTTATGAACTAAATATCATAATAAAATCCTTCTTGGGTTGAGCATCCTTCATTATGTATATTTGAGAAACCTCAAAGCACTTTTTCTTTCCTTATCCTTAAAATTTTGACCTAAAACTTCATGAATACATGTGGGACAACCTATCATACATTTAAAAAATATCACCTATGAATACTTACCTTGGAAATTGAACCTCACACCTCATTAATTCTTACTCTCACTACCTTGCTTTCTACACTTGAGTCTTCACACCAAATTAACCATTGAACTAACCTTTAAACCTCTTTTCAAGATCTCAATACTTCACTCACATGATCACACAAAATTTCAAATTCTCTAAAAATTTCAAACATCCTTCTACAACCTTCTCTCACCATGTAACCAAGATTATGCCTTCACACAAGATCTCTTCATGCCATAACTAAGCTTTGCAAGACACCTTATCCTTAGAGACACCTGATATCAATATTATATAACCTTTAAAATTCTAAGAGCATCCATCTCACCATGCCACCATTCCTATTCATATACAATACTAGTCATATTATGCCCATACATTCTCAAGACACTAATAGGCTCAAGCACCTGACAACTTTGACAACAAGGACATTCCATGCTAACCTTCACATCACTCATGTAGACATAAGAACATATACCAATCATATATTACAATCTTAGAATAATTTCAACACTAATCAATATTATCTCTCATAAATACACTCTTCAATGACCTCATGAAGACCTATGACCTCATGACCATGCCAATTGACCTTTAATACTTTAGCTTGTTACAACACAATACTCACTAGAGCACCACTAAGACATCAATGGCAAAAACAATGATATCAAACAAGAATATTCTTTAGACAAAACTCTCACATGACCACACAAATATCTTTCTAATCAACATTATATCATTCTAAAACACTACCATACATCCTTCACATGTCTTGATAATAGACCATGATATCTCATTAGGATAAGCAATATCTAGGACTAGTCTAGTTGCATACTTGGAGTGAAGGTATTACCCCTATAGGCTCACCTTAAAAATATTCTTAATGCCTCTACACCTTTCTCACATGTCATATATGCTCCTCAAACATCGGCATACATATACATATACCTCGACACATACATATTCATGCTCACCATGCACATGCCTTTTCATGATATGACTATGCTTTCTATCACTGTACCTTTCATGCTTGACCTATACCAATGATTTGAGACATTAGTTATCTTTAAATTATCTTTCAACACTCTTTTCTCTCATGACCACACACTTATCTCTCATGGAAACACTCATGGTAACAATTTTTTTTTCATGAATGACCTCACTCATGACAAATATTTCATTCACCTAATCATTACCAATGGAACTAACCTACTTGTCATCAATCTCATTCACCATGATTACACTCTCTCTCATAGAAACAATACTCACTATGTTGGCATAAGAACTCATCATACGTAAACACTTACTTGATGATGCACCTTCAAAAGAACTCTTGACATAAATGACAACATCAATGCCAAAACTCAATAATCAATGATAATGCTCAACAATCTCCCCCTTTGTCATTAATGGAAAACACACTCAGAAAACTATGGAAACCACTCTTGATGGAAACCATCTCCCTTATTTGGCTCTTACCTTTTCTCACCCTTTCTAATCTTTCTCCCCCTTTGACATTAATTACCAAGGGTTACTTGTAACTATTGTAATCACACTTTCTCCCCCTGAGCTGATACAACCTCTCAAATATAGTAGATGACACTTAATCTTCAGAAACTATGGTAATCACCCATGGTAACCAATCTCATAAACATCAAACCTTAGATCTATCAAGCTTCCCCTTAGATTAAACATATACTAATCAATGCAACATCTTCAACAAATAAGGATCACACATCATAACCATGCTCCCCCTATGCTCATGCTCAATCTTCTAAAGTAATCTAAAACTTAAGAACACTCACCTTATCCTTGACATTATTGAAACCAACACTCTTGGCACCAATTGAATAATTTTAGATTCCCCCTTTTTCTTCATAGCTTAAGCCCATCATGACTCATAGACAAATCTTAACTTGATTCAATAACCTTGATGTCAATGCCAAACTTTAACATAGATCAAGATCAACTAGTAATCATAAAAAGATATTAAAACTTACCTCTCATATACCAAACAAATACTTTTTAACCTCATAATCTTGATGTCAACATTATAACTCTCACCATGCTACCAACTAAACTTCTAGTTCTATCAATAACTTATCAACTTATCTTCATAACCATATTGGTATTGAAAACTAGACCATATCTCATACATCTCTAGACACAATCCTATGTTTAGACTTTCATTCCATACCATGGTATCTCAGATGCTACAAACACAAGAATGGATAAAATCCATCTTTATTTTCTTACTGTATCTATAAAAACAAGCTTCCATCATGCTTATAGCCCTATCAACATTCTTTAACCTACCTACATGCCTATCATAACCTAAAAAACCTTCTTAGCATTGCTCACCTAGTCTTGGAGTTGATGAATCATATTATTAGATTTCCTTAAATCCTAACTTATATTGACTAATGAGTGTCTCCATGAAGCCTAATGGAGTCACCCCTTTCTATAGGGCTCTAGAACACCATGAACTCAAGATATTCCTAGATCTCCATGCTCTCAAAAGACTGTATATCCTTTAGGATCCTCTTAGGCTTGAATAACCTCTTTAACTTTACCTTTGACTTGGCCTCTTCCTTATCCTTTTGAGATGAAAAAGAATACTCTTGAAATTATTTCATATTTCACTTCTGTATAGTAGCAAATAGTACACCTTATTTTATGAGTTGATCATGACTCACCTTGAATACCTTTAGCTTCCATACCTTGATTTGATTTTTTTTCTTCACTCTAAGAGCTTCAAAATTCTTGTTTTCACTAGAATTTTCCTTAAATTAAGCTGAAGCATTTGAATCATCCACCTTATCATCCTTCTTCTTCTCAGTCAACTCTTCATCCTTACCACTTTGAACATCCTTATGAAAACCAATACCTTGTCTTCTATCATGTAGTGTGAGAAACCACTATCTATAAGCTTCATATGCCTCAACTTACAGTCCCTCTAAATATGAATTATTTTATCACATGTATATCACTAAATTCTCTTTCTCCATAAGTAATTACTTCTATCATGATATCTATAGTCTCTTGGTAGATGAGAAATCTCCTTGAACATGACAACTAGCCATACTTGTGCTTCTAGGATCACCTTAAAGATGCTAGGCATACTTAAAAGGACCTTTCTATGATACCAATTGTTGGAAACATAATGAGTGAGAGGTGGGGATGAATCAGTCTCTTAAAAACTTTCTTTCAATTCCTCTTTAGCATACATGAACCATCACATCAACATGTAGATCAAGCAATACATAAGCAATCAACCATACAAGCATGAAAAATATTACATAAGAAAACACATAATATATATGGGAAAACCTCAAAGGGAAGAAAATAAAATGATCACCAAAAATGCATTAAAATTATATAAGTGAAAAGATAATAATTTAGTGAATCACCAACTCCATATGAAACACCAACCCCAATTAGCTAAGCACAAACCTAACTAGGCTTTAGCAAACACCAACTTACAAGGAAGCACCTACCCCCTAGATGAATCAATACTAACTTATCCACCTAAAACCTTTGATAAAATTCATAACAACTTGTTTATATTACAATAGATGATGATCTAATTCTTCAACTCTTCTCTCTCTTCTACCCCTCTCAAACTATCTTCTAGGCTTCTTCACTTAAATAACCCTATTTTTGACTTGATTAGGTCATATGACCTTGATTTTCATACAAAAAACCTCTATCAAATATTCATCATAGTTTATATAAATTATTTATAAGGTATGAAATACCTCATTCTAATTACCAATGTGTTATTTCATTTGCTTGCACTTTTCACTACTCTCCCTAACTAATTAGGCCTATTAGGTATTGTTCTTATACAAATTTCTAGATTTTACACCTCTTGGTCAGACATACACACTTGAAAACTTGTATTAAAATTTAAATATGTATTATAACATGTTTCATAAATTTTTCAATCATTAAAATAGGTCATCTATAACTTAAAATACCAAAACCTCTTTTAGGCCTTAAGGGGACTTAATTCAATTAGGCCTTCATTAGTACACATTACTTTATGTTCTTCTTGAAATAATTTATCTTCATTTAATAGCAATAAACTTTCATACATTTATCAAATAAACCCAAATAAACATCTTATAAGGTCCATAACACTTTGTAGCAACAAACCCTTCATGAACACTCCTTATAACACTATTCAAAATTAGGCCTATGAACATATAGAAAGTCTATCAAACAAAATTAAAGCATGTACAAAATTTATTCACATAAAAATGAAAATAAATAATAGTAAAATAAAATGAAATACCTTAAAAACATCACCATATGCTTAAGACTTCACATAGGAAAAAAGGACTCAAACACTTCATTATAAATAGTCCACTTAGAATTGCCACAACACTTGAAAAACCAATCATAAATGAATTGATATTAAACACATAAATTAACACTTACCATGAACAAGGAAACTTCAAAAATATAATTTTAAATCCCTATAACACTCCTAGATATAAAAATCTTAAGGTCTCATGTCAAATATTGGTCTTGTAAACCAATCTTTTGACCTCACTACACAGTCAAACAAAAACCAGACAAGCCATCTTGGATTCAACATTTCAACAATTTTAAATAAATATTAAACATTATAAAAATAATGGATAGTAAATAAAATTCCAAAAAAAAAAAAACACCATGCACTCCAATGCATCATTCTTTCATGAAATCATAATAAAAACTAACTTCTCAAATTGCCTAGGTTTTGTATTGTTCTTCTTCATTAGGTTTGTTAGCAACTAGTCAACTTGGATCACAAATTTGGAACACTTAAACACTAGAAAAAATATATAAACCAATAATCACATAAATTATGAGTCTTAAGCTTCAGGTGTCATTAATTTTTAAACTTTTTCCAATACAATGTTTTATAAATATAATAACTTCTTCAAAAATAAGCTTGTATCTTCACATTTTCTCTCTCCTATGTCTAACCACCACCAATCGAAGGTAAATAGGAGAGTTAAATACAAGATAAAAACACTTACTTAATAAATACAAGCCATCCTAAGCACTTTTAAATCATATCTTAAACATTGAGTCACTATTAGGGTTCTAAGAGGGTTTAAACACACTTCCACTATTAATGATTATTCATAAAGCTTAACCCCACAATCTAAAAATTAATGCCTATAATTATGATCTAGGACAATCACCCATATACCATGAATATATTATGCTCCCAGGCAAAGGTTTTATAAGATAAATACTTCTTGGATTAAGCATCCTTCATTTTGTGTACTCGAGAGACCTCAAAGCACATTTTTTTACCTTAACCTTCAAAATTTGACCTAAAACTTCAAAAATACACCTAGGAAAAAATATTACACATCTAAAAGATATCACTTGTGTATAATTTCCTTTGAAATTGAACCTCATGCCTCATTAGGTCATATTCTCACCACCTTGCTTTCTACACCTAAGTCTTAACACTTCATTAGGCCTTGAACTGACCTTCAAACCTATTTTCAAGCTCTCAATACTTCACTCCCATGATCACACAAAATATCACATGATCCAACAATGTAAAACATCCTTATAAAACCTTATCTCCATGTAATCAAGCTTATGCCTTCACACAAGATCTCTTAATGCCATAACTAAGCTTCACAAGACACTTTATCCTCAAGTACACTTGATATAAATCTTATATAACCTTTAAAAGCCTAAAAACATCCATCTCACCATTATACCATGCCTCTTGATGTACAAGACTAGGCATCCTATGCACATACCTTCTAAAGGCACTACTTACCTTAAGTACTTGACAACTTTGACAATAAGGACCTTCCATACTGACCTTCACATCACTCATGCAAACATAAGAACATATACCAATAATATCTTACACTCTCAAAATCATTTCAACTTTGATCAATATTATCTCTCATAGCTACACTCTTTAATGACCTCATGACTATGCCAACTGATCTTTAATACTTTATATTGTCAAAACACAACACTTACTAGAGCATAACTAAGACATCAATGACAAAAAAAAATATATAAAAAAATAAAACTCTTCAGGCATCATTCTCACACCATCATAAAAATCTCTTTATGATCAACTTTCTCTCATGCTCAAATATTGCCATACATCCTTCAAATGCCTTGATAACAAATCGTAATATATCTCATCAGGTGAGGTAGGGTCTAGGATTGGTTTAGTTGTAGACTTGGAATGAAGATCTTACCATTTTAGGATCACCTTAAAACTCTCCTTGATACATATACACCTTGATCACATGCCTTACATTCTCCTCAAACATTGTTATACCTCTACACATACTTATGCACATATATCTTAATTATCACCATGCACATGCCTCTTCATGATATGACTATGCTTACTATGCACTGTATCTTCCATGTTTGATCTATACCAATGATTTGAGACATTAGTTTTATTCAAATTTTATTTTAAAATACTTTGGTCACATCATATACTATCAATATGCACTTGATCACCTTGTCATATTTTACACTACCAATAACACTCTTTTTTCTCATGACCACACACTTCTCTCTCATGGAAACACTTGTGAAAACACTTTTTCTTTCATGAATGAACTCACTCATGAAAAATCTTTCATGCACCTAATGAATACCAACTAAACTCACATACTTGTCATCAACCTCATTCACTATGATTACACTCTCTCTCATAGAAACAACACTCATTATGTTGGCATAAGAACTCATCATAGCTTAAAGCTTACTTGACCATACACCTTCACAAGAACCTTTGACATTAATGCCAAAATCAATTCCAAAAAAAATAATCAATGAAAATGATCAACATCAATTTTAAGGAAAAAATAGCTTTTCATAACAATTAGTTAAGCTTATCTCATTATTTATTGTTAGTTTTGATAAATTGTATTTCAAAATTACACAAAATAATTTTCCAGTACGAGTTTCCATTCATCATCTAAAGACATCTATTAGGTAAATTTATAAGGTTCACTTTATTAATGATATGTGGAGAGAATACCACTTATTTAATGGAAAACCTAAATTAATACTCCAAACTACCCTAAAATGGAACAAAGAACAAGAAAAAAAGACAAAAATGCACAAAAAAAATAGTGAAAGACTTACTAGGTGAAACTAAAGGTGTTCAATTGGAGTGGCCTAAAAAATAATGTTCATATGCCTCTTTTTCATTGGAAAAACAAAACTTTATCCTTCCAAGATATTGACTTTAAATGTATTTTATTCTAGTTTTTTTTGAAAGATAATATAGCTCCAACCATTGTTATGACCCTTTCTATAATAGATTAGAAAAATAGTGTAAATATAAAAAATAGTACTACAGATGAACAAAAAACTCTATATTTCATGAAATAGGGAGCATAATTTTATTATAATATCATTGGAATATTAGAGGGGGAAACCTTCTTTAATAAATCTCAAAATAATATAATTTGTGAATGGCTTGCCATTAGTCTAGGCTCTTATTTATACTAATTGTATCCTAGCTAATTATTAGTTCCTATGTATGTGAGATTAATACAATTAATTAAAGGGATGACTTACAATGTATATGAATCCATATATTTTATTAAATAAAATAATTATAAATAAATATTTAGGATTAAGGTGTCCTAACATGCCATCTCCCTTCAAAATATTTGCCCTCAAATATGAAGATAAGTAAACTATTGTTAGAGTTTAAGGATTCTCACATGACATCTTCTGGATACATTCCATGCCATTAGAATAAAACCTAAATCATGGTACAATTATGAATATAATAAGATAAACTATCTATAATGTATTTAATTTTAAAATATAGATAACCTTCTGCATCTAGCTCACAAAGTACTATCTAAGATATGACATTATGGCTGATTAATTTCTTCAAACATGAACATGAAAAACTAGATGGACATGAAAAGAGGGTGGAAGTTCTAGCTATATATATTAATAAAAATATGTTTAATAACCTTACTAGGTCCATAAAACTTGGTATCATGTTTTAAAATTCATTTTATCTTAAGAGAGGAATGATTATAAGGTTTCCGTTAGAGGAAAAGCATATCATCAGGTTAGAAAGTACATTTGGAACAATGTTTATCTGCCTATTGATTTATGTGATTTTATGCCATGTGGACATTACCCTTGAAAAGGAAAATAATATTTACATATTTACTAATATTGGTTTTCATTTCCTACACATGAGAGATTTTGGGAAGATAAGTAAGAAGAGATGGTGGATTTTGACCATAGATAATATCTTATGGAGTCATATTGGTGACTATGTGATAAGAAATATTATACCACCATTCTAAAAATGGTATCCATTTGACCCATTGATGTTTTTGATTAGAGGAAAATAAAAAAATATATGATTCTAAGTATTTATTTATAATTTTAGTATTTCCATCTTTATATGGTTGGTAACTTGAGCTCATTATTAGTTGGGTAACTATGCGCTAGAAGATTTCCTTCTAGAAGTGACATGTTAAAGTTGATTCATGATTATATACAATAGAATATGGGATTCCATGAAGATAAAATATTTGATCAAGAAATGTTTGGAAGATTTTATAATAAAGTTAAGGATTATGTAGATAATAAAATCTAATTTTATAAGATATACTAGTCTTGTACACTTGACAAATATTAAAAAAATTTCAACCCTTTAGTTCATGACCTTACCACCACCAAAAGGCTCACATTAACCATATCACTATAAATTTTTTATTATCCTATATTATTAACCTAAAATGATCACATATATTCTATAGTCTACATAAAACCTATTTTTTATCTTGAAAAGATAGTTATAGATACTTAATAATTCTTTATCTTGCAAGACACTAGCATCGATGCTAGTGTCCCAAATCTAATGCTAATATCCCTACATTTCAAATGGTCAAATTTAAAATCTCTCAACATTAATGGGTTAGCCTATTTGTATTCATTAACCCTCCTCTTAGGTTATTTAAAAATGTGTGGTATAAATACAAATCAAAAGCCATTCATTATCAATAAAGAAATATTTAGCAAATACAAAATAAGTACCTCTCAAGCTCACATTACATTACTAAAAAACATTTGAAAAACTGAGCTATACTACCATATTATTTTCTATTTATAAATTAGTCAAAGGATTAGTATTCTTATAGGTCTGAATCATTTAGAGAGAATCCCATGAGTAATATTTTTAAAGTTAAAATCTATATCACTACATGCACTTGCATATAACATAATGCACAATTATTCACACATAAACCCACTTAAGGGGGAGATATACATTAGTATGGGGACCTATTTAGAGTATATGGATATGAATGTAGTGATCATTGATAGGGTTGTCTTTTAGGTCATCTCAACTTCCATTGAGCCAACTAACCCCTATTTTTCAAGGTGACATGTCAAGTTAGAAGACCTAGATTTTTGAGAAGAAGAATGATTCTATGAACCTATATGCATGATTTGAGTTGATAAACCTACAATAAAATAGTGAAACCTAATAGGTGAAGGTGGTTAATGTAGAAAATATTTTGTATCTTGATTCAAACATTAGCATTAAAACCATAAAATAAACAATGATGATAGTGTCTAGATCTTGATGGTAATGTCTAGTCTAACAAAGAGAGAATTCAAAGAATCTAACAAATCAAGGTAAAACATTAGTCTATCTTATTATACACCTATACATGTTAGATCTTATTTCACATCACTAAATAATCTAAGCATTATTTCTCATTCATATTTCAACTTTTATAATATTATTTGGTATTGTACTTGTTTATATTTAACATATTCTTAGATTTAGAATATTTATTAGAATATTATAAATCTAAAATCACTTAATTTTACTAATTTTTGAATATCTTACTCTAATTTTATTAGGCTATTCCCCCTAACTCATCAAAAATTTGTTAAACATATGGACCAAGGCAAAAAATTAGCCTATTTAAAGAGGTAATCTTCCACCACTAGAATGATTTACCTTCCACGAAATTTTGTAGTATTATATAAGAACCTTGGAGATGGTTATCTAAATGTGTTGTGGAATGGGCAGGGGTTGGAGTAAGTCAGGAAGTACCATTATTTTTCCCTTGTGACATTGACATACTTCACATTAATCAAGAAATGTATTGATATATTTATTAATGTATATCCAAAATAGACTATGTCAAATGCATTCATAGTTATAAAATTTATTGGACTAAGGAAGATGAGGCATTTAACTTGTGAAAAATATTATGTCAAAACCTAGATCCAAAAATCAAGATAATGTGGCCTTTGTATTGTAAGGATTGGTCATCTCAAGTATAGTTGGGTTTAGAATCTAGGCCCATAGATATTTATAGGAAGATTTGATATGTGTGACTATATTTATAAAACTATTTATAGATTCCATGCATCAATTATGAAATGGGGATAGATAAGGTAAACTTATGTATTTGTTCTTTATACTAGTAGTATAGTGCATCAATGACTAGATTATCCTTTCCATTCTTATAAGTGATATCCTAATCATACCCCATTAAATTGTAAACCAAAATTTGTTTAACTAGGGAAGATACTCATTTATATAAGAAGTGTTTGAGGATTTGAATATTAATTTTGATGTAAAAAAGTTGACCCACTAGGTATGGTCACCACTTACTGACAACATGGAGGATAACCATCATTTCCTTCTGAAATGTTGACTATGAAAAATTGAACCCATTGAGGGATTTTATAGTTAAGGAAATGATATATCCCTCTTACATAAGGAAAAAACTGAGGCTGTCATCACATGCATCACTTTCAATGAAAAATGTTTTCAAGAAATTTTGCATGGCCAAAACATGTGTAGTACACATAACCTACTTGAGTACCCTAAAATCTTGTTTAGCTATGGTGGACCATAAAAATGAGTCTTTTATGAGGATGGAGGTTAATGGGGTATAAATTTTTTGATAACCTCTAAAAAATTTGTGGTAGTTCCTAATGAGGCCATGAAATCCATGAAGGCTTTTGGGTATCCTAAGTTTAAGCCAATTTTACATGGCCTTAATTTTTGTTAGGTCGACCCAAATTCTAAATATTGAGAAAATGTGGCCTAGATACTTCCACCTCATGTTTAAAAAAGGATCATTTAGACATTTTTTTGTAAATAAGATGGTTTGTAAGAAATTATAAAGTTGTGTTTAGATTCTTGAGATGTTCATTCGAAGTTTTATAATAAATAAATATATGATCAAAGAATACCCATATCTTTTAATTAAAAAATGGGGGAAATATTTTTTTCATCAAACCTTGGAGGTGGAAGTGGAATTTTTAAGCCCAAAAGGCATGAACATGAATTCATGGTGACCATTGTGTATACATAAATTATTTCTTGGAATATATTCATCTAGGAGGAAAATTTGGTAATATTTAGACCATAGATCTAATTTGGAGAAGAAGTGGACACCATGAAGTTCATCAATAATTTTATCTATCAATGAGATAAGAAATTTATCTTTAATATTGAAAAAATTTAGTTCATTAAAATCAATCCAGAGTTTCCAAGATCCATATTTTTTATGGACTAGTAAAAATTGGGAGGAGTATGGGCTTCTGCTTAGATGAATGAATCCTACTTGAAGGGTTTATTGAACCATCCTCTCAATTTTGGATTTTTATAAAAAAAGATAGAGGTATGGACACATGTTAGGGGTAAACTACCTATAAGGAGTTGAATACAATGGTATATTGGTTAATGAGGTGGAAAGTATTTTGGTTCCTCAAAGACTAATGCATGTTTGACTATAAAATTTCATAAGTTAATAGTTTGATGAGAATCACAAGATGTGTTTAACTAAATATAGGAGATTTAATAAATGATTAAATGCGATCATTTATTGGGGAGATTTTATATGTAGTGGGAAGTGATGACACTGGTAGGTCTTAATAGGAGGCAATTCAATGTGTATTACTATCCATTTTCATACAACTACATCCAAAGTTTTGAAAAGTCCAACAAGATAAGGCCAAGAGTTTGTAACCATTGGGATCCAAGAACCACATCATATCTACATAATGGAAATATAAACATGTATGTTTTTATGGTATAGTCCCACACATAAATTTAGAACATTGAGACATTTTATTTTACATAAAAATATGCCTCCATTGGAAATCTTCAATTCAAATATAAAATAGGGGTGTATGAAATGATTGGCTTGTTTGGATAGTTCAAGATTAATGAAATTATTTGTTCTACTAGATTCAATGAGAATAGTGAGGGGGTATTTCATAAAATTCCCCTTTACTTCCATAATATGAGTAGTGTTTATCCCAACCAAGGCATGCATCCAAGTTTTAGGGTGTAACTGTGTGGTGCTAGGTTCTTTGACTTTAGGTTCTTCAATGTAGGAATATTTAGCATCATCCCATTATTAAATATCTAGTGGTGACTCAACATCCAAAAAATACAAATTCTATCTAAGAACTTGTGTCACATTATTTTCATCACAATTTTAACATAGTCCTTTTTCATGGTAAGTATGAATTTCTACCTCTGTAAAGTGTTTAATGGGGGTGAATTTTTTAGGAGGATTTGTGATTGTCCATGGTTCTATAAATGTATTGAAACACCCAAAATTGGAAGATCCATGCTGGGAGGTGATATTATCATCTATAAGATTGGATAATCCTAATGTTTGTAACATGTTTTATAGGTTAAACATATTTAAATCCATTTTAAATATATATTTTATCCATTTGATGAAATAAATCTTTAAAAATTCTTTGTTTAACCATTTAATTTGGTTGGACATTTTTAAAATTCATCTTGATACTCATGAATAATTGTGGTTTTTCATAGTTTAGTTAGGGCTTTAGTAAAATCATCATAAACATTGAGTCCAAAATGAACCAAAAAAATATTGAAAAAACATTCCAATTGAGTTTTGTATGATATTTTTAATACCATTGGAATCAATGGACAACTTCCTTCTCTAAATGAAAACATGTGATGTCACTAGTAGAATTTGGAAAATAAATGATTACGCGACTAAAACTTTTAGTCATGACAACTAAAAATGACTGAATTCTACTTTTTTTTACAACATAGATATGAATGACTAATGTAGTCATCAGGTAAAAAACATAACTAAATAATTAGTCACATAAATAAAAATGAATAAATAATTAGTCACAAAAATAAAAATTAGACAATATGATATTAAAGTGGGTAGTTAAAAAATATATTTTGAATTAGGAAATTATTGGTGGGAGTGGGCTGTATTGTGCACAAGGTTAATAGCAAATTAGGAAATTGTTGGCAGGAGTGGGGAGTAGAGTATAGTGAAGAATTCAGTAGAGGTAATTCGATGGGGGATTGGGGAGTATAATTGGCATTATTTGTGCAATACACCTCTATAAATAGAAGGAGGGTTTGTTAATTATTAATGGATTTAGAGCTGATCAAAGAGGTTTTATGTGCCAATTTGATGGTATGAGGCATTTTGGGTTTTAGAATAGAAGTATAGTATCTACTTGTATGGGTGATAAAGCTTGTTTGGAGAGGACCTAGAAACTTCTAAAAAGGCTGGCAAGGAATTCAAAGTTTACTACAATGAATTTGAAGTCAATGAGGCCCTTTGTCATAAATTCAAATTTGGGGATTCCCTCTATAATGAATTTAGAGGTAATTTGAAGCCCTCATTACATTAAACACAAAATCTATAGATTTATAATTGGTAACTATATCTAGATAGGAGAACAAAATCAATGTATTATAAGATATGATTTACATAAATAGGAGGGTATCTTGTCATAAGGCATTAACTACCATGTAACAATTTGGGTTTCTTGAGATTGTGAAAGAATTCAATGTTTTTATTCATTGTATAATCAATACAATGAAGTGACTATATCTTGAAGTTGTCTATTTGTGTTCCATGTTATCATGCATGGGCATGGTATTAATTTCTAATTTTGTAACCAATTCACCAAGCTAAGCCCTGAGGCTCCTTTTAACTAAGTCTTCATGGCAATGGTAGTGAATGTACATCATAATTAGTTTGTTATTAGTTGGTGTAACTTACAGTAGTTACATAGGCAACTGAGTACTAGTACCATACAAACAACTCTAATTTTAGCAGACTATTTTTTCATTAGTTTCCTCTATGAATTTTGGAGCATATGGGAATTAAACTTGTAACATGTATCCTAATTTCAATTCCTTTGATCAATTTTACATTAAACCATAGGTTCATGTCCCTAGCCTAGACCTCAATTCTTGGGTAAAATTATGTGCAAGCCTAATCTATTAATTACATGGAATCCTAGAATATGGTCTCATATGGCATAATTGAAAGTTATGCTAGTTCATCAAATCAATGTGGTCACCAAGATATTTTAATTGATACTATATGTCCACACATGGGAGTATATAAATTGTTAGAACAAGTCATCTTATCTCAACATGTTAATAATTTATGCTAGTAAGTAATGCTCAAAGTTACAATAAAGAATTCATTATCCTATTTGTTAGTGTTTGTGCATTCATTAACATTGCAAAAATTTCCATATGTTTAAATGTTTGTGGTTCATCAATAAAACAAGCATAAATTATGTGTTCCTTTGCTAAAGCATTTATTTAATTATCATCTAGACAAGGAAAGCCCTCAATAAAACATGGATAAACATAACATTTGTTTATTTCTAGTCATCATGGTCTTCTTTTATGCACATTGTAGATGACATGTAACTTGAACATAAGTCTACATGATCAACAAGATATTTAGAATTACAATATGCTCCTATAAATACAAATAAATAGTATATAAAAACATGAAAGTTTCCTTATCTTTGTGTATTATAATTTGACCATTATAGTTTTTTTAACTATAATGAATATTTTTTATATTAGAAATATAATTATGAGGTGCTAGTAATAGATAGTTTAAAACATATACTTTTAATCTCTACCTCTTGCACATGGGCAAAAAAATGAGGGAAAAGTAGTTTCTATGTTTCTTGCTAATTAGCCATTGATAGTTGAGAATATTACAAGTAAAAATGCACAAAACTAACCACAAATATTTATGTAGGGTAGAACATTTGATTCTATAGAATGATTCCTAGTTGTATTTCTTGAATTTAAATTGCTACAAAGTGCTCTGTATTCTGTAGAGTGCTCTAATTCTAATTCTATAAGGTGCTCTATATCTTAATTCTATGAAGTGTTCTAAATTATAGGTAAGTGCTAAAGAGTGCTAAAGAAAATGAGTTTACATGTATTAGATCCTGATTAAGTTGAGATTTTTAGATTTCTATTTTTTTTCTTGAAATAGGAAAATAAATTAATACTAGAATGTAGAACATTATAGATAGATCAATGTCAAAGGTTTACTATGGATCAATACCATGTATATGATGAGAGAGTATCCAATGAGAGGGACATAGACAAATATCCATGTCCATGTAATGACTGTCTTGGTGGAAAGGTGAAAAAAAGAAATGTGATTTATTGACATATGATAAGTAAGATATGGGAATAGTGGTATAAACCCTTGAAATTATAATTATTATGAAGATATGATAGAATTATAGAGTGTGATAAATGAAGAGGTAACATACATATATGAAGTGGCACAAAACATAGATGAAGAGGCAATAATGTTAGATGAAGGGTTTGAAGTTGATAGAATGTTGAATGAGGGTCTAAATGATGATTAGGCCAAGTCAATGGAATATGATTTAAATCTTATGTATACTAATTTCAAGTTAAGTCATTGAAAACAATCCTTCAAATTCTTAACTTGTAAGTGGTGCTTGGTTGGGTAAATGAGAGTGTATATTAATTATTGGCATTATTAAGTTCATTGTTACCACATAACTCCACATTGCCAACAAAATGAAGTCAATGTAAAAAAAAATAACTAAGCTAGGATTAGGGTATGAAAACATCCACACATGTGTGAATGGTTGTGTATTATTTCACAATAATTTTTTAACTGAGAGTGAATGTCTAAAATGTCATAAAGTGAGGTATAAACAAGGGCTGAAATCAGTCATGGTTCCTAGAAAGGTTCTTCACCATTTTTCAATAATCCCAAAATTACTCTTAATGTATAGGTTCAAAGATATTGATAAAATTATGAAATTACATGTACAAAATAAGAGCACTAATGGAAAATAATGACATATGCCTAATTATAAGACATGGATGGAATTTGATAATAGATGGCCTAATTTTTCTTAAGATCTTCATAATATAAGGTTGGATTTGGCTCTAGATGGGGTGAACCCATTCTTAGATCAAAGTAATAAATGGTCAACTTGGCTAGTGTTTTTAATAAATTATAACTTGCCTCCATGGTTAGAAACTAAACCATTTTTCTTAATGCTATCATCGATTATACCAAAAAATAAAAGTGTGACTTCAGATATAATCGATGCTTATCTAGAGCCATTATATGATGAGATAATGGAATTGTGGAAAGGAATTTAAGAAATTCAATATTTAAGGGATGGTCATTTAATCAAATTCACTTAAAGAGCTTCCTTATTATTTATAATTCATGATCTTCTTGCATATGGCACATTGTCTGGTCTCACTGTTCATGGATACCATGGATGTCCAGCTTGCAACTTTAAGAATTTTGTGAGGCACTCAAGAAGTCTACATAAGTGTATTTATTGTGGATATTATGCTTACTTTAACATGGATAATCCATATCATTGACAAAAAAAAATGTTTCAATGGTCAAGAAGATAATCGTAAAACACCATTACTAATAATGGGTGATTACATTGTTGAGAATGGATAAAAATGAATGTCATTTATAATTGAAAATGATGGGATTTATGGTAGTAGATATGATCCATGTAATTAAAATGGTTGTGAATATTCTATAAGTTTCCATGCTTTAAGGATATATCTATTAGGCATATTATTGACTTTATGCTTACTGATAAAAATATAGCCTATGTTATTATGGAACCTCTTTGTGGTATTTCATCATGTGAAGACTTTAGACAACTAAAGATTCATCAAAATATTTGGTTTGAAAAATATGATGATGAAAAATATATAAAACCTAATGCTCCTTATGTCTAGATAAAGGAACAACATGCATAATTATTATAGCTGATGTGTCAGACTCACTTTCCCACTAGATATGCAAGTAGTAGTACTAGAAGCCAAACTGATATTAATAGCTTAAGAGGCCTCAAGACCCATGACTATCATGTCATAATCAAGAATATTTTACCTATTGTGGTAAATATATCAAGTTTGGCAAAGGGGCTAGGATTAACAATTATAAGGTTGGGCCTAATATTAAATAGAATGAGTTTACATGTATTAGATCCTTCAAACTTTGATAGTTTGAGGGAAGAGGTTGTTGAAGTCCTTTGTCTATTAGAATGGGAATTTACACCAATAATCTTTAATATTTATATGCATCTTAGATACATCTAGAATATGAACTAGAGCATTTTGGACTAGTAAGAATGAGATGGATGTATCTTATAGAATTATATATGAAGGTTTTGAAAACAAATGTTCATACTAGGGAAAAACTAGAAAGCAACATGTCTAAGGGATATTTAATGCAAGAGGCCATGGGATTTTTCATAGAATATATGAAGGATTTTTAAAATGTCAATTGATGTGTATGAGATGATGACAAAGATAAGAGAGTTACAGGTGAAGTATTATAAGGCAATGGATGTCACATCAAGCTATCACATCAAGAAATAAGTGTGATACATGCTTATATTCTTCAAAACACATCTTAATTCGATAAGTGTCATAGGTAAAAAAAATTTACACAATAAGTTATTTACTCAATTACATTTACACATTTATATTATTAATCTTACTATTTGTACATTAATATTCTATATATAAAATATGAAGAAGAGAATCAAACTTGGATGCAACATCGACCTCAAAAGTGTAGACGTCATGATTTTATTAGAGGTGATTCTTTTCCAAAATTTGAAGAATGGATTGCTAATGTAGTTAGTGATACAAAAGAAGGTTAACATATAAAAATGAAGGAAAGTGAGCTTTCACAATCTCCCAATTTATGGGCTATGCATTTTAGTGGAATGTGGGCCTATAGTAGTCATTTAAGTGTGGAAGAAAATGACAAATTATGATTGTGTTGTTAGTGCTAAATTTCTTCATGAAACTGAGAATAAATTTTATGTTGGATTTATCTAAGAAATTATTCAAGTGGATTTTTGTGAAAATAGTCCTATATTATTAAAATATAAGTGGATATGATGATCTATAGTACAATTTAATGAGTATGGATTTAAACATGCAAATACATGATAATTTTTAAATTAACCAATCGTTTCTAATTGATGATGTAAGAAGCCCAGGATGGTCGTATGTCATTCAAATAGAGTCTCATTCAAAATGAAAATTCATGGAAGTTGTTGATATAATACCTGATGGGCAATACATTAATTTATAAGAAACATTCAAATAAGTGGATGAAGATGATGATGGAGTGTTTGAGGAAGATATTTTGATTACCAACAAAGATATTAGGAGAGAGAATGTATTACATGTCATATATGAGGATGAGAAAGAAAATCAAGCAGATGCAAACATGAGTGATTAGGATTCTAATCTTGCTGGCAATGTAGATGATTATGATGATGTTTTATCACCTTAACTAGCCTATCACCTTGTTAGATTTTCACCTAAACTTTGGTTATATGTATGGTGTAATTTATTTTTGAATGTAATAAAGATATGAGTATAGGTGTGCTCATTCACTATTATTTTACTGATACATTTTTAAATGTAAACATCATTATTATACTGGTATATTATATACAAAACTTGAGATGTTCATTACTGATTTGAAGTGCATTTAAAGTTAGGTTCAACCATTCTTATTAATTTTCTTACTTTGGTTGAAATTAATTTTGTTTAGTTACAATATAATTTCTTGTATGTCTTATATGTTTTATATATGCTAGACTTTTCTAATTTTCTAAAACTAATAGATATGAAAAGAAGCAAACAAGATCTAAAGGTATCAAATAATGCAACAAGATACCTGTGAAAGTAAACAACTCTTTAAAATCTTGGTAACAAATTGTAGTCATTTCTCTGATATTTGGATAGCTTTCGTTTATAATACAACTTCTAGCCTCCACATGCATTGAATATGCTTGTGTGAAGGAAACAATAATGAACATTTGTGATTTAATAATACATATGGATATCTTAACACTTGGTGAAAAAAATATTTAACCTATACTATTAAAAAATTTGTGTTAAAAGATAAGTAAAATTCTCTATCATGTTTCCCCTTACTGTTATGCTCCCCCTAACTTTAGTACTATCATGCTATGTTTTACTACTTGAATTCTCCCCCTTTGACATCAATGGCAAAGGTGCTGGCTAATTAATCCACTAACTTAAATCTCCTCATCAACTTGTAGTGTGAGAACTTTAAAATACTGGAACCAAAACAAGAGGTCAATGATGAATTATAAGACCAAAATCCTCAAGGTACAAGGGTTCCACACTTAGGATTTTTTTTGAAAAATGACAACCCCCATATTAGAACCTCCAAAATTTGCCTAGTTTTATTATCATAACTATTCGTAATCCTAATGACTAAATCCCTAATTCCTATGATAAAAGTCCCTCTACCTAACTAATCCTCCTCATTACAAACAAATAAATGATCTCTTAGGTTTGACTGACACTGAAGACTAAAACTAAGAGACTGCAAAATTAGAAAATTATTCAATCTTTTCAATAACATGATATCTAAAATACTATAGTAATAATGTACCCCTACATTCCCACCTAAAATACATAAAAAATCCAATACTTCACTATCACAATAGTCAAAAAAATTATGAATGAGATGGTGGGACATATAGGTTAATGTAAAAATGCTTACCACAATACCATGGAAACCAAATATGAATAACATGGGGTAACGGTGAGAACATGCTCAAAACTAAAGTAAACCATAGCCCTACAAGGGATAAATAGTGACACTTTAGTATGATGGTGAAAAATCACTCAACCACTAGAATTAACCCATCATCCTAAAGGAGTCTAAAGGGGTGTACATAAGGTGGCAGTATGAGATTATCTGACCCACTATCTCATAGCAAGAAAAGTGAAGGTGTGTAGTATAGTAGGGAGAGTAAAATGATAACTCTATCATACCACTACCTTGTATTAGTTTTGATTGATAGAGTGGTACTACGTATAAGCTATCAAAGCATTTAAATCATTAGTGGTAATGATTACACCTCTAAACATGAACCATTCAATTTCTTAATATTAAAGTCATGTATTCAAATAAATAATGTAACAAGATACCTATGAAGGTAAACAACTCTTTAAAATCCTAGAAATAAATTGTAGTCATTTCTTTGATATTTGGATAGCTTTAGTTTGTAATATAGCTTCTAACCTCCACATGCATTAAATATGCTTATGTGAAGGAAATAATAATGAACATATGTGATTTAATAATACATATAGATATCTTAACATTAGGTGAAAAAAATATTTAACCTATAATATTAAATAGTTTATGTGAAAAGACAAGTAGAATTCCCTATCATGCTCCCTTTTACTATTATGCTCCCCCTAAATTTAGTACTATCATGCTATTATGGATCATGCTATGTTTTAGTGCTTTAATTCTCCCCTTTGACATTAATGGAAAAGGTGCTAGTCAATTAACACCCTGACTTAATTCTCATCATCCAATTATAGTGCGATAAATTTAAAAGATTGAAACTAGAATAAGAGGTCAATGACAAATTATAAGACCAAAATCCTCAAGGTAAAAGGGTTCCATACTTAGGAAATTTTTTGAAAAATAAAAACCATTATGTTAGAACCTTGAAAGATTTTCCTAGTTTCATTATCATAACTAACCTTGAGCCTAATTACTAAAGCCTTGATTCCTATGCTCTCTACCTAACTAAGCCTTCTCATTAAAAACAAAGAAATGATCTCTTAGGTCTGACTGACACTAAAAACTAAGAGACTGTAAAATTAGAAAATTATTCAATATTTTCAATAAAATGATATCTAAAATACTGCATTCATAATATACCCCTATATTCCCACCTAAAATACATAAAAATCCAATACCACACTACTAAAGTAGTCAACAAAGGTATGCATAGGATGGTGGGACATATAGGTCAATGTACAAATGCTTACCATAATACTGTAGCAACCAAATATGAATAGTATGGGGTGGTGGTGAGAACATGCTAACAACTAAAGTAAACCATAACCCCATAAGGGGTAAATAGTAACACTGTGATATGGTGGTGAAAAATCACTCAACCACTAGAATTAACCCATCATCCCATGGGAGTCCAAATTGGTGTATGTGGGGTGGTAGTATGAGACTGTCTGACCTGCTATCCCATACTAAGCAAAACTAAAGGTGTATGGTATAGTGAGGAGAGTAAAATTTTAACTCTACCATACTTCTACCCCATAGTGGTCTTGATATGACATAAAAGTACTGTGGTACAAACTGTTAAAGTCTTTAAATCATTAATGACAATGATTACACCTTTAAACATGAACCATTTAATTTCCCAATATTAAAATAATGTATTCAAACTCAAAATATGGATAGATTATGAAATATTTTGCATGAATTGACATTAATAGTGAGGTGACTAAGCTTAGTAGCAAATATACTTGGGATTTGATGCTATTTTTGTAATCATTCACATAACTCAGTGTACCAAAGGTAAGGGAGTTCAAGGAGGAAGACTCTGTAGCTATTATTTCACTGGGTAAGTTCATAGAAACCCTTTGTAGCAAGTGTATAATAACTAAATTTGCTCAATTCTACAAGTAGACACTTAAAGAAATCAAGTAGGAGTAAATCTTCATCATGCCACCCAAAAATAAGTGAACTTATGAGTAATAAGGAAGAAGCCACAACCTCTAAAATGAAAAAGAGAACTTTACAATAGTCTATACTTTATGTGTTACCCAATTCAATAGACAAGTTATTCAAAAAGGTGTTTATATATGTAGCTCACAGAGGCAGAGACCCAATTATTCCTATCTCAGGGTGGGATTTATTTTTTTACTTCTATGATAAGAGGGATGGTAAGATTCCAATTTTGAATCTTTGGGACTTATACTTGGACAAACTAATAGTCCCAAATGTATTCATAGATGTTGAGTTTATCAAAGTACTGGCATGACATTACCACCCATCTACTAGGATTGTAAGAATGCTAGATGGCTCACCATCAGTGGTATTGACTAAAGCAATAATTGTAAAGTGTTTCATGTTGAATAAGCAATCCATCACCAAGATTAACTTGGATAAAAGTGAGGAAGACTATATGAGATTAAGAAAAACCTATGAGAGTGATGAAGTTCCTCTGTACATGAAAAGGGGTGAAAACAATAAAAGGATACCTATTTCCCCTTCCAACAATGAGCCATTTTCCATGGAATACTTTTAAGTCTATTTTAAAAGAACTTATTTTGCTTTGTACCAAGTTCTTGGGATTGATGCTCAGGAGAAGATGCCAATCAGGATCATGATGATGGAAATGAGGATTCAAAAACCTAAAGTGAATGTTGAGTATGACTTTGTTTTTCTAATTGAGAAAGGGATACATGAGGGATTCTTACAAGTGAGAGAAAACCTAGCCCCTATCACTTTAATAAATTAGTCCTTTCTATGTCATTTAATATTGTATCAAAATAGAGATAAATAGACTAAGAGGATGTGCTTGGGGATGACTGAACATCAAGGAAATAGGTTACCCGTGCAACATTGGTATTACATTTGGGATAACAGATGTAGGAATAATGATTATGTGACATTTC
This sequence comes from Torreya grandis, assembly GCA_037957365.1. Classification (NCBI taxonomy): domain Eukaryota; kingdom Viridiplantae; phylum Streptophyta; class Pinopsida; order Cupressales; family Taxaceae; genus Torreya; species Torreya grandis. Next base: position 2,793,613 of record JARHVA010000596.1, on the reverse strand, counting down.
ATGATGATTTTTTAGTAAGGGTCATGGCCACTCTTGGTCACATTTCACCAAGATTTCCCATTGAAATTAGAGAATTATTAAGACCCTTAACATTGAAGCCACAATAGGGACATACCCATAGTTTTGGTGATTGGTTCTTTCTAGCATACCAAATAGTGATAAGAGTTTATGGGTGTCCTCAATCCCCACACATTATAACTAAGTTTGTTTCCCTTTGAATTGCATTTTTGGAATTTATGTGGAAAATGCTATGGATAGAGCAAGATGTTATGAAAAAGTAAAAACAATGGGACATTCCTACTTGACTTAACTGTATGAGTGATATTGTCCATTGGGTTTGATACTTTAGAAGAGATACAAAGTTATTTGAAGGTAAGGCATTCTTTGAAGTCATGAGGGGAAAGGGTCTTTAACCTTGAAGGACATATAAACTTTGTAAGGCAAACACTACGCACTAGAGTTGGTATTACCCATGAGGTTGATTATGAAGAATATATAATAAGAAATTTCCTTACCCCTCATGAAATGCTTTAGAGGAAAAGGAAATGGGAAATAATAAAAATATTTGAGGAAGATAATAATAAGAGAGACACTGAATTCCTAGGTTTTTATGTGGAAGCAGGGGATCTTTTTAAGAGGATAAATTTGATAATTAAAAACTTTGAAAGGTTGTTTGTTTAACTAGAAAAGGAACCTGAAGGGTAGTCTCCAAAACTCACCAAGTTTCCCATTAAGAGGCCAGGAGGTGTTGTGATTGTAGAATCCCTTCTAGTAGCCTACTCAAGCGTATGCTCTTCTCTTGCCCTCTTGAAGGAACCTGAGAATCAAAAAATTGATAGAATATATAAAGAGTGTAATAAATTTGAGTTATAATAGTGAATCCATAACCATTCGCCCCCTACCTATTTTCACGAGTTTCTTATAATAGAAAGTGGATAAATGAGCATCTATTGAGATAAAAATATTGGTAGTAGAGCCTTTGTTTACAAGATCTATAAGATTTTCTTTTTCCATCCAAGACTTTTACGTTTCCTTGCTTTGATAAATTATTTAGAGAAATTTATTGCATCAAGTCCCTAGCCATTTATTACATTGTCATAGGCCCTTTTTATCTTTGCAAAAATCAATTCTTTGTCCAAAATTTTCTCACTGTCTGAAATCTTAATCTCCTATAATGGAATTTAGAAAATCCCAAATGTCTTCTACAATAGAGATCCTTAATTAATCTAGAATGGAAGGAATGTATGAATTACCTCCTTTTATCCCTGAACAACTCTCAGAATGTCTTGACATTGAAGTCATAGAAGAAACCCTTGAGAAAGAAAATAGTCTATATAAACCTCTGACTATTAAGGCTTCCCAAGTATATAAGAAATCTGAACTTATTAAGTCTAACTTTGTCTATAAGTCTACTTATTTGTATTTTGTAAAACCACAAATCAAATCTATTGAACTCACTATGAGTTATAATTCCAAGAAAAATTTCCAAACAAATTTGTTATCTCTATTACCAGAACCTGAGATTAACTACATCCATTCTCATGAAGATGTCAAATTTGTCCATTTTGGTCTTATCAAGATACATATTACTCCTTTAATCCCTAGTAATATTAAACCTATTTTATATTTAGCTTTGTGTGATAGACACCAAGTCAAATTTAAACATCCCTATCAATTATCTAGCCTTGGCTGACTAAATGATGAAGTTATTTGTTTTGAATTATATCCTAACCTCTCTGTCGTAGTCCATGATAAAGGTTGTAAAGAAGTCAAGTTTGGTTCATTAGATTGTTGGGGTTTATTTACTTCCTTATTTGGTTTAGATATGTTTGGTGAGTTTAAGTATGCTTCTATCAATATATCTATTGTCTATATTATGACTAATAAAAACCACCCCAAGATATTAAAAAATTTACCTTATGCCCACAAACTTAGTGGAATTGTCCAATTACAAAAAGGTCACATAGATACTATTGAAATCCCTTCTAATTGGAAGCTTGATTAGCTCAAAAATGTATCACCTAAAATGAAAGGTCAAGCTACTATGCATAAGAGTGATGGCAAAACCATCAATATTCTCCCAAGATCTCTCTCTATTAATAATTCTTCTATTCTTTCTCCTAATAGACCTTCTACTTCTTCTAGAAGAACTATAAAAACTGGTCATATTCTTATTGAAGATGAAGAGATCAAATAAGGACTTGATCCAAAAGATTAGTTACCTTGTACTTTAATGAATCTTCCAAGAGAATATAATCTAGAATTTTATAGAGATAATAAGGTCAATTTGTATAAAGGTGGAAGATGGCCACCTCATAAAGGAATGTACAAGCAACTAGAAGGACTTGTTTAGTATTTTTCTATAGCATTCCAAGGAGATGTATAACTATAAAATGAATTCAAGCATCAAAACTATATCTCCAGGTTCAATTCACATCTTTTAAAAAATCTTGATGACCTTTGTAAAGATGTTTTATATATTAGGCATAGTTTAGATAAATTAACTATTATTGAAGACAATACCAACAGTGTCTACCATAGGATTTATAATTATACTATAGAAATTAATTGTCAATTGTATTTCATAGATAATAAAATTAAAACATTAGAAGATAGCCTAGACTGGCTAGTAAAGCAAGATCTGGAAGCTTCCAACGAAGCACAAACTTATTTTTTCTCATATAAGGTTGAGTTTGGTTCAAAATTCAAACTTCAAAAAAGAAAGTAGAATCCTTGTACTTCTTTCATACAAAGGACACAGATCCCATTATAACCATGGTATCTAAACATTGATGACACCCTGAATCCATTAAATGAAATCTCAGCCTGGTGTAATTCAATGAGGGTTATTATAGTAGCATCCCATTTAGATCCTCCTTCTACTATAGTCTTTTCATCAAAATTATTTTGGGGTATTGTCACCCTATGGTGGGATTCTATGATAGAGCAAGAATAGAACTAAAGGGTTCATAACCAACCAAATCCTTTAGCCACATTATTTCATTTAGTAATTAATGAGTTTGCCCCTCTAGTTGGTAATCAGGAACTAGAATCCAAAAAATTGTTGCTTAAAATGGAGCTATGTGACTTAAAACAATTTGATGCCTTTGTAAATTAATTTTTTGAGCTAGATTATGCTAGTCAAACTTTTAGTTCTACTGAGATAAAATTGAAATTCTTGCATAATCTCCCTTATAATCTCATTGATAAAGTGATTACATATATTGATCTCAAAGGACTCACCATTGAAGATCTATCTCTTTCAGATACTATTAATTTTTCTAAATAATAGGCTATGTAATTATTATCTGACACTAAAACCATACATAATCTCATTAAGAATCAAGCATCCCAAATTTGTCATATTTTTCTTAAAACAACACCATTTGGATGTTACCCATTTGTACATCCTTGTAAGCAGAAAAAGTAGCATCGCAAGTACCTATCTTTCAAGTGTCACTCTTTTCACTACAAGCATTCTTATGCTCCTCCTCACCACTTAAAATGAAAAAATATCCTTGTTCGCAATCCAAAATGCCTATTTGTTATATTTGTCGCAAACCTGGCCACATTGCTCCTTAATGTCACTACAACAACCCTGCTATCAAAGCTATTTTTACCTCCAACACAGTAGCGTGGTGGGATATCATTGACACAGATGAATATATTTACCTACAAGATGACATTTATGAACCAATTCTATATGATCTCCTTGAAGAAGACTTTGATGAAGATGTTGATGCTCTCAAATCATTAGCCAATGATTTGGAGCAACCACTCTCAAACATGTAGCAACCATGGAATCATCATAATTCTAGTCTTCCTTTTAAAGCATATGGATGATGGTCTAGACATCATGATGAAGTACTAGAATGAGATACAAGTCCCAAAACTAGTGGCATCCAAAGAGGATGAAGTAACTCCAGAGGAAGATAGCCCTTCTGCCAAGAATGTTGCCTACGATGCAAAGGCCTTTCAATCCTCCTTTGCAATTTCAAAGCTCCTTCAAGCCTAGCGATTCTTGGATCAAGAATAAATTCACTAGTAGAGAGCCCCCAAAGTAAATCCATTCACCATAGAATGAACCCAAATGGGACATACTTCTACCCACAGAACACAGTGAAGAAGATGAGGTAGATGATGCCTTTTATTCTGATCAAGACTACTGCCTAGACAAAGGTGGATGCAATAATTTCTAAGAAGAATAAATAGAAGAAACAAAAGCAAAAGAATAAATCTACCATGAACAAATATTAGTTCCAAATCCATCAAGGCAAAAATTGGTATGTACAAGTATCCCTCCATTAGAGATACCACAACTAGCCTATTTGACACAACTGATTAATGGAAAGTTTGCATAATTCATAACTATAGAAATAAATGGTAGACTGGTAGATGCATAGATAGATACATGTGCTTTTCTTTCATTTTCAAAATCAAAAAATCCATGATTGGAAGACATTGGATGAAACACTAGCTTATAAGAGCCTAGATGTCCAAGGGAATAGTTTTATCTGTAATATGTGTAAACATCAGCAATCCCTTAGGATTCAAGATAAAATCTTCCATTGTGACTTTTTTGCTTTAAATAGGATGCCTGTAAATATTATTTTAGGTGGTGCCTTCATAGATAGATACTCACCCTATGGATCTACTAAAAAAGGTGTCATGTTTACCATAAATAATGATAGACTGAGGATTTCTCAACTTATCTATGCAATTGAGCAATTCCCAAGCTCTATGACCTAGATACTTGAGATAGTAATTCCTAATAAAATCTAAGCTATATGAGAAAAGATCAGAACCACTATCTACTCTGATAACCCTTAGTATTTTTGGTCAAAATCTATGCCTGAGATGGACATCAAGATCATTGAAGGAAAGCATATGAAAGTTGGGAAGAAAATCCCAATACTAGAACATGATTACCAATGATATGGAATCACAGATAAAAGAACTAGAGGTTAATGGCTTCATAGAAAGATCAACCTCCTCTTATTGTTGTTATGCCTTCATGGTCAATAAGCACTCACAACAGAAGAGAGGTAAGAAATGAATGGTCATAAATTATTGACCATTAAATGCTATTACCTAGCCTTTTCCATATCCTATACCAAATACAAGCTATCTATTGGAGAGAGTTTTAGCATGTAAATAACTTTCCCAGTTTGATTGTAAGTCTGGATTTTATTAGATAAGGGTCAAAGAAGCTGACAGAGAAAAGACAACATTTAGCTACCCCTTTGGCCATTTTTAGTGGATTATTATGTCATTCAGTTTAATGAATGCCTTCGCATTCTACCAAGCCCATATGGATAACATTTTTAAAGACACTTCTACTTTCTTATGTGTATATATTGATGACATATTAATTTTTATTAATTCTTGTACTAACCATTACTCCCATCTTATAATTTTTTTGAGCTGGTAGAAGATGCAGGGATAGTCTTGTCAAATACAAAAATTTAGCTCTACAAAATAGAATGAAATTTTCTTGGAATGATCATCCAAGATTCAAAACTACAAATCTAGCCACACATCAAATAGAAGGCCATCAGTTTTCTAGAAAAACTTGACAAACCAAAGCTTCAAGCATTTTTGGGATTATTAAATTATTTGAACATATTTTATCTTAACTCTAGTGAAGACAGGTTCATACTCCAAGAACTCCTCTAGAAAAAGAAAGCATTCCAATGGAAGGATGAACACAAAAATGCTATCTAAAATATCAAATCTAAAGTAAAATCTCTTCCAGAATTTCATATCCCAAAATTAGATCAATTTTTGGTTTATATGACACCTCCAATATTGCATGGGGAGGAGTACCTATTTGTATATATGAAAATAAAGAATTCATGTGTGAATTCTCTAGTGGAGTCTTTAGTGTAGATATTCTTAATTATATATCTTATGATAAAGAGATTTACGCTGTCAAGAAATGTCTAGAGAAGTTTATGTTAAAAATTCTTCATCTGCCACATTTTGTTGTAAAAACTAACTGTACTAGATTTCCAACTTTAAGAGAAAAAGATCATGGTTAGAAATATGGTCACAATAAATATATTAGATGGTAGGCTTTCTTTAATCAATTTAACTCCTTTGTAAAACATATCAAGGGCATTGATAATGTAATAGTAGACTGGCTCAGTAGAAATCCATCTACGACTCTAATGCACCAACCCAATCCTAGTTTTAATTTAACCATAATTTATAACCAAGGATTTGCTTCCTTGAACATTCTCATCCAAGAACAAATCCTTATAGAAGGGTTGCATCCAAGCTATACACAAATTTCTTATGCAGTAGGTCAAGATCTGCAGATGTCTTTTGTAGCCTCTATACAAGCAAATCATCATCAAAACACTAGAGTAATCACTATAGAAAGGTTAAATAGTGAATTACTATTTTACCAGTTTATAGAATTACTAAAGTGACCTCTATGGACATGGTTGATAAAAATAAGGTCACCACACAATGAACACCTCTATAGGTGGATAACAAGATATGGACCTCACCATATCTATGAAGAAGAAAATCATGACCAAGACACAATGGTGCATATAATCATCAGATGATAGCTTGAATGGGAATCATATTTCTATATCACTACTCATTGTCATGCATGTGAAGCTGGACCCCAACACTGGCATCTTTCCAGTACATTCCAACTAAGGTTTCTCTTTTAGCTGATAAGTGTAGATGACTTGCTTACTAAAGTAGAAGCAATGTTGGACCCACCAAGCTAGACATCCTCATCTAGTGCATCTAATAGTATATCACTATAGATTACTTTTGTGCTGTAAAGCATGATGGGATAGACACTGCCTTGGAAAAATATTCTAGGTAAGACCTCCCAATTTCTATAAATAAAACTCTTCTCTAGGTATAGATCATCACAAAAAATTCTAAGCTTTAGAAATATAGTACCCTACTCAAGAGTTTTCTCTTCTCTTTCCCTCTTGAAGGAACCTAAGAATCATAAACTTGATAGACTGTATAAAGAGTGTAATAAATTTGAGTTATAATAGTGAAGCCATAGCCATTTAGCCCCTACCTACTATCGTGGGTTTATTATAATAGAAAGTGGATAAAATAACATCTATTGACGTAAAAATATCCTTCTAAACACTATTATAGTACAATCAGAATCACCTCTAGAGTAACTAGAGCCTAAGAAGCAAAAGACACAAGAAGTAACCCCCTTAGTGGCTTATGAAGTGAAGAGGTGGGGGATACAAAGGAGGTAGCCAATGTGTTAATGGATTTTAAAGATGATAATGAAGTGGATCAACCACTCCTTAAACTTGTAATTGAGGCTCACAAACTAGAAGAAAGGGTGGATGTGCATGCATATAATGATTAGGAGATGCATGATGATGAAAGAGTGGTCAGTACTCTTAAGTTTATTAAAGATGATGAATTTATCTAAACCCCTAAGTTTAAAGATTTTTGGATCAAGGTAAAAATTAGAGAATTTTAGGAGAGACTCTAGATTAATAACATGGGTACTAAAGAGTCCCAACATGATCAGATTATTGATTAGAATTTTTAGGAGCTCAAGATCAATGAAATCAATATCAACCCATAGGAGGCTAGAAAATTGGTATTAGAGAGAAACATACTAATCATTCTTAGGATAGAGATGAAAAAGATATTCTTACTAGATCAAGTAAGAAGCCAAGAAGATCCCATGTTGATTTATGAATTCAATTTAGATGAGGAAATGAGTGGCACATGTTACAATCCAAGAATTGAAACCCTAGCCTTTTGGACAAAGCAAAAAAGAATAGAAAAACCAATATTTCTTGATGTTGTATAAGAAATGAAAGGGACTACCATGATAAAGACAATTTATGACACATAAGCATTGGAGGTAGCTACTATGACAATGCACTCAACAATGTTTAGTAGTGTTATAATTAAAGGTATGGAGCTTAGATTGGTAGAATATGAGAAAGCACAGACTGTTATGAATGATTAAGTGAATAGGTTATTCATAGAAAATGTGAAATTAAAAGAGTAGTTGAAGGGAGTAGGTCCTTCCTAAAGCATATAATTAATAGTATACTAGCCCCATGCCATCTAGATTGATATAGGTGAAATCACTATTGAATAAGTAAATGTGCTAAAACAAGAAATTGAGAAGTTGAAAAAGACTAATGAAGAAACAAAGGAAGGAACAAAGAGATAAACCATTAGGGTATTGGAAAAGATCTTAGAGCATAGGGTTAAACTAATTGTAGACAAATTGGAAAATGTGTATGAATGTCATGTCTCCTTGTCACAAGTAGTTGATCAAATGAAGGACCATGTACCTATATTGGACACCTTATTCAAGAAATGGCAACCTATACATCACACATTAATAAATTCATGTACAATTTTACAAAGGAGTGTTGAGGCCCCCAAAAATTTAAATCCTACTAATCAAATGGTCTGAATGGTCATAGATGAATTTAAATACATATCTAGAGAAGACCAAAAGATCAAGGCAATAATGGATTCATTTCACACACTAAAGTAGTGGTTTGTGCCTAAGATATTAAGGGATGATGATCAACTAAAAGGATCCAAGCATTGGATAGATGAGTTTAGGTAAATTGTTCCCAACTTCCTCACTCATTTACAAAAGGATGGTGAGATAAATCTTCATAGCTTCAATTTAACCTTGGATGGAATAATTGCACTGGATGTTGGATACTCAAAATTTAACATAGACACCAAATGTTATTAGAAAACATATGGAAGATTCACTTGGCCAATGCAACAAAAATATAGGAGTATAAATGGCCTCATGATTACATAATGTACTAATGGGAGAAAAAATATCTAGCTCCCCTAGAAGAATAGGCCTTGTAGTGAAGTACCAAGCCTTGGAGATACTATCATAAAGAGAGGACCTTGCTAGATCTAAATGATCATGAGTACCTTATGATGACTAAAAAATTTTAGTATCTTATGAGTGCTATGGACTTCAACATCTGATCATTTCTCATCTTTCATTACTTTTATGTAATCCTATGTAAATGATGATAATTAAGATTTTTTGATTTATGTTAAAAGTGGGTAGCTAAAAAGGCACTTTTTGACATGTAACGGTCTAAAGCTTGTAGCTTCCCTTAATCAAATATAAAAGGGAAACCAAAAGTGAATTATAATCATCAGTAGGGGAGTTAATCAAGATAAAATTATAAAATGTATTATAAAATATTTTTGAAGATCAATAGAATGAAGTTATAATTGGTGGTTGAATTTTGGTTTCAATTATTTGTTGAAGTGAATTAATGAATGCTATCTTATTTTCTTTAGTTTGATATTTCTTTATTATTTAAATCAATATATCAAGGGTATATCTAGTTTATCAAAACACATTTGTTATCTTTGTGTGGTTATAATTGGTGATAGAAAAGTAGAACTCTCCTTCTAAAGAACATAAAACTAAGAAATCCCAACAGTGTTACCAAAGCTGTCATGTCTTTTGATCATTCTAGGGTTTTATGTTTTATTTCCCTAGCAACTATTTCTTGAATGTTGAACATAGATGTTTCTAATCCCTTATAAATGGTCACTATTAATAAGTTTAGTCTAAAATCAAAATCCCATTTGATTTCCAAAATTTGAGATTCAAAATCATATTTCACTATTGTTCTACTGATTCAAGTTGTTGATTTATACGTTATTATTTATTTGGACTTCAATAAATGAGGCAAAAGACTTTAAGGCGTAAATTAGATGATATTGATCATAATGCTGAAATTTTAGTGATAGATTATGAGTGCTTTTTTAGAGAAAATGTGTCCAAGAATAATGATTATTTATCGTGTCTTGGTTTGAAAACTAAGAAAGTTGTAAATCTATTAAGTAGTATATTATTTGTTTAATAATGTTTAATGAAATTTTATAGGCAAGAGCTCTATGTATATAAGATATAATATGATATATATTTTTGTTTTATAGGAAAGAAAAAGAGTGCAAATAAAATTTGAAGAAAAAAAAAAAAGGAAAGTAAAGATACAGTGTTGCCAACTCATAGAATCCAACACATTTATGATTCAACAAATGTAGTTGGTGAAAAGAGTAGTTATGATGATGTGAAGCCTGATATAGCACATGGTGATGTGCAGCCTGATATAACACATGGTGATGTGTAACCTAATATATCACATGGTGATGTGTAGCCTAATATATCACATGGTGATGTGTAACATTGTGATGATATCTTAACACAAAGTCTAAGAGATATTATTGAAAAACATGAGAGTAAAGGAACAATAAGTTTATAGATGATTTATTCAAGATTAAAGGATATGTTTGCAGTGAAATATGTATAGAATGGTATTGATATACCTACTCATGCCACACATAATGTGGCTAAGGAGCATGAAGTTACAAGTAATGAAAGTCATGAAGAGAGACTGCTTGTATTTGGTGTGCCTCAGAGTGCACTTGTTGTATTTATAACTTTTGATGGAACTAGTGGATAAGCCAAAAATATTGATAGTGGTTTAATAAAAGATGTGTCTAATTTTTTCAAAAGACAAATATTGAGTCAAGATTTTTACAAATCTATAGAGAGGAATGAAAAATAAAGAAAATTAGAAGGAAAGAAGCCATTCTTGGTTGAGGTATCAAGAGATGGTGAGCCCATTGGGCCAAATGTTGTAAGGTGGGCCTCTGAGTTAGGTGTAAGATGTAGGGCCGTTTTAGATATTTTCAAATCAAATTTTATAGATAAATATCCATGAAGTGTATAAAATGTTATACAAAAAATGGAAAATGATTTTGAGACTACTAGTGGACAAATCTATAGAAAATATTAAAAGCAAAAAATAAGACTTTTGATGAAATTTTCTAGATACAATTGCATAAAAATAATCATAGAGGGAAAAGACAGGTTAGATTCCACTCTATCTCTCAAATAGTAGGAGGAATTAAAATAAATTATGCATTTTGAAGAATATTTTACAAAGAGTAACAAAGGCAAGAGAGCAAGAGATAATGTGAGGGCTGGATATACATTTGGTCAAGGTGAGTTGCAGGCCAAAATGGACAAATTTGGAGTAGGTGTATGGATTTTTGGTTTAATTTATGTTGTGGTATTTATTTCTATTTTTTATTGAACTGATTATATGTTTAAATTGACATTGTATTTTAGGTGGAAAATAGTAATAGAGAAGCAAGTGCAGAAGGTATTGTCAATTATATGGTAACACTAGATCCTAGTAAATCTAAGAGTATGATGAAGTGGAAATATAGTTCATCAATAGAGATTTCAAAAAAATATATTAGACACATATTAAGATCCTTTCTAGATCATGTCAACTCAAATGAAGGGTACTAACATGTTATTTGTTTCATATACGGTCTCACTAAGAAAGTTTCTTAGTTTATTGCCTCCATTAAGCTTATGATTTCTGCATGGAATGAGCACAATTCCATAGATTAAAATGAGGTAACAAGCTTTATTGATCTCATTTATTCTTTTTTGGAAATTTTATATACAAATGCCTCTTAATATGTAGATTGAAATCTGAGCATAAGAGAATCCAACCTAGTTTCTTTATTGTTAGAGTGATCCAAAAAATGTTCTTTTGGACAAATTTATAGCTTGTATTCTTTACTTGACTATTGAATGCTTTGTATATTTTTTTTCATGATGGTTAAACCACATGCAAAGAAATTTTATCAAAGAAACATAAAAATGAAAATGATTTGATGTCAACATAGCTACCAATATTGATAGTGATCATGATGAACTGGACAAGAATGTGTAACATAGTCATAGTTGTGCTGAAGTTAAGGTAATATAATAATTATTATCGGTTATTTATCCCAATGTTTTGTCATTATTCATGCTTAAAATGTTCTTTAGGAAAAAAATTTATAGATTTTTCACTCTTTAAGGTGTAAGTTAATCTATCCCAATTCTTTATCATTGTTCTTTTGGATAAAAATTTATAGCTTTTATATTCTTTAAGTTGTAAGTTAATTTGTCCCAATGTTTTTTCATTCTTAATGCTTTAAATTTTATTTTGGACAAAGATTTATAGCTTTTGAATTCTTTAATTGAATTATATTAATTTTTTCATGATGATTAAACCACATGCAGAGCAATTATATGAAACTAGAACAAAAATAATGCAAAGACAACTTCATGTCAATGTTGATAGTGATTATGTTGAACTCGATGAGCATGTGCATGATATTCATAGTAGTAGTGGTGTTGAACTCAAGGTGAGTGCTATGAAACCACATACAAGTAAGTATTATTCAAGTAATATTAAAGTAAGTAATGATTGTTTTATTATGTAAATAAGGGTAATCATTACCTATGTGATATAAGCTAGTTAGAATAGTAGTGAAGTGTAATTAGCCAGTATACATAAATTATGGAAATAAAGGATAACATATAACTTAAGTTATATGGAATATTAGAGATTAGTTGTAATAGAGTGAATACATAGATTTTGACAATGCATTAGTGCATTGTGTTTTGGGATGTCATGGTCCTGAGTTGGGGGGACTTCATTGCCAATCCATGTCTCTTTCTGGAGTACTTGTACATTCTAGCACTATTGTAGTCTTGCCCTCCATTTATTTGTACCTCACAATGGGTTAGTTTTTTTAGAGTAAAATAAAAAATTGATTTGTTCCAAGACATAAGATATTACATACAACTATCAAAAATAAAAGACAACACTCTTCCACCGATGTCAAAAACTGATTTTTCTAGGAGACAACACTTTGAGAGAAGGTAAAGATAACCAGATGATAATAACACTGACCCTGAGAAGACTAACAAGCCTAGACTAGAGTTAATCAAATTTTTTTTACTCTTTTCAAACATTTTGACTAGAAGTACCATTAATATCACATAACCCAAATTCATTTTTAGTTCATCAAGGGATTGTATCTCTAACAACTTTGGTTATTCTTGCATAAATTAAAAATGTATTTTTGAGTAAAGGACTCTAGTCAAAAGCAAATCATAGGTGGAAGTAATTACCATAACCAAAATATCAGACCTTACATATATAGATTTAAAATGATGGAAAAAATATGGATAATACAAAGATCAAACAAGTTGTAAGGCTACTTCTTATGAGAAAACATCCCCTATTAGCTTAGATAAGTCAAGGTTTTTATGCAAGAATTTGCTTGGCTTTATTTGTGAATTTTTTTATAGTTATTTCATAAAGAAGTTGAATCCTTACCTATTGAGACACAAACTCATATGTTGGTGTTTATAGAATTTTTATAAATGAAATTTTCTTGCAATCCTATTGTTAGATTGATATAAATAACCAAGCATGATGTTTTATGTAACACCCCTGAGAGGTTATACTTCTACAAAAATAGTAGCATCCAAAAGGATATCCATAGTCTCCCCAAATTAACAGCTCATCATTGGCCTTATATCATTATTATTGATATCATTGTCAAGTAATAGCCATAAAATGACCTCAATATGTCATTGTGTCACATAGAATAACTAAATGCCTATAGTTCACATATGACCCATCAAGAGATATCAAAAATCAAAGATCATCTAGAAGAGCTTTTCTTAGAGCCTCTATTCCAAGAACTTCAATAACCTCAATCAAGTGATTACTTGTTGTCCTTGTAGCATCCACATATTCATGACACATGACTACTAACATATTGACACCTTTTGTATCTAACGTCCATTCTATATCAACTAATAGGAAGTCAATATTTGTTTAATATTCAAGTACATGGTTTTAGGTTTCATATCATCTTTTTCTAGTTTCTTATAAATATTTACAGAATGTTTATCTATGTGTTATCAAATGTTTTATATCTCAATATAAAGTGTATTTTTTTTTTGTTTTGCAAAAAATTATTGATAAAATCCATGAAGGGGATAAAGTTAGGGTGTTGGATCCATTTGATGGTGTTATTTTGGGCATTGGGTAGATTCACTCACTGTCTATTGTACATGGAAACAAATTTAAAGGAACAAGAGATGTAAATGTAAATATTTTAAAGGTCACAAGTAACATATCCCTTGCTTATGAAGATAAAATACATGGAGTTGTCTATCTAAAAGAGAAAGAAGGAACCTTCACATGGTAGCCACTAAAATATTTTCAAAAAATGACCTAGTTGATGTTTATCATGTACTAGTTGTTAGATAGCTTGGCCTACTACTTTATGCAGTAGCTTGAATGTGTTGTTGAGGGATATTTATCATGGTGTATTTGCAAGAGTTGGAAACTCTTACACTTTGACATTTTTTATTATATACATAAAAAATGTATATCAAATTAGCCATCTCCATTGGAATCAAAACCCTCTTAATAGAGGGAGAATTCAAACTTGTCATTGATGCAGTTAGAGATAAAGTTAGAATATAATAAAAGTTAGAGTAAATCATTCAAGATATAAAACACCTCCTTCTAGGTTTTAAAGAGTTTGAAGTCAAACATATCTATATAGAGGTAAATCAAGTGGGAGATGCAATGGCCAACTTGGGAATAAGTATTTTCCCTCTAAGGTGTTGGAAGAAAATAAATAGTCTACCCACTAATGTTAGAGAACTCCTCCTTTTGGAGGCCCAACCTTTCTCGACATAATGGCTCACATCAATTATTATAGATTAAATTACTTCCTTATTTATTTTCTTGGTAGCTCTATGTTGGAAATTGGTCACATTAAGGGTAGGAAAGGTGTTATCATCAAAGTTTTGAAAGTGACGTATGAGCTCACTTTAAAATATGATTATTTCCACTTCAATGAAAATCAATATCACACAAGGAAGATTCATTTCCTAATGGCACCTACTTACATGAGAAATCCTTATAAGCTTTTCTATTTGTGTAATCCTTACTTGATTATCTTGTATAATCTAAAAAAAGGGGTTAGGATTTGAGTGGTTTTAAAGGATGGTTACCTAATGATAACCATTCCTTTGCTTCTAGACTATTTTAATCAATTCTATTTAATCCTTTGTGGCTGATTATGGTCTTAATCAAGTCTACCCATAACTCTGAGAAGCTTTCAGTCATGGGAGGTGACAAGGTTAGAATGGAGCCTTTATCCTATGATAAGACCAAAGAAGATAAATATTTTAGAGTATCTATTATGAAGGAGGTATTACTTCTTTCTTGGAATGCCTCAATGGCTATGATGAAAATATCTTAGCTCAATTTGCCTTGAGTTGGGATAGGGATCACAAAGTTTAGGTCAGTGGTATTGAGTTTGAAATTAGTGAAGAATCAATTATGAAGGCTATGGGTTTGAGATGTGAGGGTAGAAGATTGAAGAGGATCACCAAAGTATAAGACCTAGAGGGGATGCAAAGATTATTTATACAAGGTGAGTCTCTAGTGAAACTATGGGGAGGTTTTGACAAGGATAGTCTAGTTAAGCCATGGGATAAGATATGTTTCACTATCATGAAGTATTTCACCCTTGAAGTGAATTTTAAGTGTTTTTATCATTACCATTTTTCTCTTATAAATCACTTTCAACACAAAGTGCTTGTCAACTTTCCTTTCTTCCTTATATCATCCCTGGAGACTTCTGTCAAATCTATTAAAAATGCTATTGATTACAACCTGACTACCTCCATCATTCCACTCTACCAAGGTCTAATTTTTAGGATTTACCACTTTCACCTTACATTATGTACATCTAAACATTTAAAGGATTTTGTGATTAATGAATCCTGTGAAAATGACTCACAAGACCATATTTCCTTAAGTGTTAGATTTGGTTCTATGGGACCCCATGGTTCCCTTTCTAAGTCTAAGGACTTTTTCACCCCTTTTTTGAAATCCCCCTTAAGAAATACTACTTTTATCCTCTCTTCTTGGGTTTGATTTGTCCATCTCTTAAAATTTTAAAATCTTGACCTCCTAATCCTTCTCAATCTCTGGCTATGAAAGGGTTGTGTGAGTTGAATACTAGTCCTACTATTTTTGGCAATAAGAAGAGAAAATTTATCCATAGGGTTTTTTCATCAAAAAAAAATTTGGGAAAGAAAAAGTCTAAAAAATGGTGGGTGAAGAGCACCCAAAATAAGCTACAGATAAAGAGCATTTGGAGGCCTAGGTATTAGGGGATGTAGATGTGGATGAAGATTCTAGAATTAAATCTTAGAGTTTCATAGGTAGAAAGTTGGGTATTAGGATATCTAGTAGAATTATAGAGGGTAAATCCCTTTTGGTGAATATTGTTGATTATCCCTCTACTTTGGATATAGAGAAGGAAGTAGGTATTTTAAAAGTCAAACCTAATTTGGGCTAGCAGATTGATAAGGAAGGAACCCATCACTTTGAAGAGCTAAATAAATCCTTATATGACTTGATTAAGGAGGATTCTGAAGACATCTATGAAGATAGTAGATAGATCAAAAGGGAGATAAAGGATGTAAAAATTAGTTTGTGCTCATTCCAGAACAAAATGAAAGTGTTGACAACCATTTGATTGAAGGTTGTTCATCAGGCTACTTCTTTGCTGATGATTTTGTAAGAGGCTCTAGATGAAGATAAGGATATTAAAGGTAAAATTACCAACAAGGAGGAGCTTTTTGGTTTCATAAAAGATGATTGGAAAGACTTGATTAACAAGTAGTGTTTCTTCTAGGTTGCCTTCTAATCTATTTATGGTTTGTTTTTTGGTTGTCATCTATTTCCTTTTTGTTTATTGTTAGTGGCCTTTAGCATATCATATTACCCCTTGGGATTTTTGTACTTGGGCTCTGCACCCTTTTTGTATACTTATACTATAAAAAAAATATGTTTATTTCTATATTTTCATTTGCTTTTATGTTTTAATTCAAGTTTAATAATATGTTTATTTTTGCATTATACAATTTATGGTATTTAATAAATTATTCATATCATATAAATGAAAATTTAATACTAAACTAGTAGTAAATATAATAATTATGCAATTAATAAACAATGTATCAATATACTACCAGTTGATAGAAATCAGTGAACAAAAACAATTAAATAAACTACCAAATGATGACAATTAAAAATTAAAATGACTAAATTTACTACCAATTAATAGAAATAAATAAATTAAAATGACTAAATATACTACTAATTATCATCAGTTAATAATTAAATTGACTAAATACACTACCAATTGATAGAAATTAGTGAATAAATATGACTAAATATTTGACCAATTAATGGCAAAATAATGATTAAAATTAAATATACTACCAATGGACAAAAATAAATTAATATAAATGACTAAATATACTACCAATGGATAGAAATCAGTGAATAAAAATGACTAAATATACTACCAATTGATGGCAATAAATGATTATAATGAATAAATAAATGAATACCATGACTAAATAAATGAACAGCTAACAACAATCAATGACTAAATATACTACCAAGTTGATCAATAAAAACAACCAATAAATGACTAAAAATGGTTTAGTCATAAATTTGGTATCATTATAAATGACTGGAAATAAACTACTAATGGTCACATGACTAAGCTTAGTCATTTATATTCAATTTTTAGTAGTTGTTTCAGTCATTTATTACTATTTTTCTACTAGTGTGGGGACTTTGTCTACCCTTAATGTACTAATTAAGTTGAAATTTTGTTTGACATAATATATCTAGATGGTCATTTTTATACCAGATAATTTTGAAAATTGTAATTATGGCCACATGGTGTGGTTCAGGATAAACAATTATCTTTAGAATGGTATCTTGTACAATGATGTCAATTAGTCACTTGTTCAAATTAGTGAGTTAAGACTTGATATGAGATTAAAATTTAGATCAGATTTCCTCAATGTTCTAGGCCATGGCTTGGTTTATCACATAGGTGACAACCATTGACTATACGAGTTTGGGGGTGTTAGAAAAAGCTCATTGAAGTTATATGTTAAAATTATTGGCTTGATGAGATGATTGTTGTGATATAATTTTCACAATGGTGAAAAAACATTTTTGGGTTTATAGATGATAAATAATTTACATGTAATTTTTTTTCCAAAAATTTGAAATGCCCATTAAAATGATCATTTCAAGGATAAAATCACAATGGTGTAGTTTCTCTATGGTAAAAACAAAAATTTCCTTTCTATTTTGCTTTTTTGTTTCTTTTTAAATTTATAATGCTTAGCCATTGAAATAAGTTCAGGTAACCATTGTAGAACATACTAACCCTATTGGTCAGTGTAGTTACTATGTTTTTGTCGATTAACACAATATGATATTATTTTTATAACTATTGGTTGTTATTGAATTTTCAATAAATTAGAGTTAGATTTATGACTATAGGAATGCTAAGGTTACAATAGGGTGTGTTTTATCTATGATATTATGAATATACTAATATCATTTATAAAATAGTGCTAGCTCAATATTTCATAGCTCTAAATACAATGGATAACCATTCTATAACCCACTATCTCATCTTTGAGGTATGGTGAAAATAACTTCTTAGGGCTAATCGATTGCTAGTACATAAAATAATAAATCATCAAAGGATTAATATGGCTAGGCTTAAAAAAAATCTAGGGCACATTTCTATATACTCAAAGTTATGTGGAATCCCTTATTTATAATGTTGTCTAATGGCTTATGTGTTGGGGCATAACCCCTCACTCCACAAAATCAAGAAAACCTGATGACTACTTAGGATAAAATGAAAACTTTATGTTAGTTTAAAATATATTATAACACAATTTACAACCTAAGGAAAAACAAATAAAAGTAAAAAAAATTGGGTAAGAAGCTTAGTTTTGCCACCATGTTACCACTTTCTGATCACCAAGATCTTGATTGGGTGAGGTGAGAGCATATGATAGATAAAATTAGAGAAATTTAAACCACTAAAATTAAAATGGAAAAATGGTGATGGAAAGATATATGATACTAGATGTTATGACCCTTCCTATAATAGATTAGAGCATTAGTGAAAATACCAAAAATAATATTGTAAATGAACAAAAAAGACTATATTACATAAAAAGGGAGTATAAATGTGTTACAATATTATTAAACTCTTCGAGGGGTTTCCTCCTTTGAGCAAGATCAATATAATATAATGCATGAATGCCTTTCCACTAGTCCAAACTCATATTTATACTAATCCTATTGTAACTAACTACTACTTCCCATGCATGTGGGATTATTAAAATTAGCTCAAGGAATGAATTAAAAAGCACATGCTTCCATAGCTTTTATTAAATGCAATAATTATAAATAAATAATCATGATGGAGTCATAACAATCATAGGGGTTGAAACTTTTTATGTTGTCTATTTTTCTTATGGTCTTTGTCACACATCAATGCTAGGTCTACAATTATAAAATCTTTATTGGTGGATCTCTTATCAAACCATGTCTTTATCACATCTTGATTTATACTAAATTTTTAATCATCCACATTTATAATATTTTCCAAACTATCATGTATTATCTATGATTATCATTCATATTATTATATAAACCAATATGTAGGGAGAAGTAGATTGACAACAAAAAATTGTTCTTTTCCATATACGAGCCTGTATGGAGTTGTCTTCATGGACTTCTTGATTCTTATCATGTCTATAGATAGAGAATACTTTAATAAAGTGTGTCATCATCTATGATTTTTATTACATTATTATTTATCACATATATCAATTTATTATTCTTTAACTCTTATACCCAATTTACTTATGGGTAGTAATTGGTCATAAACTTAAATATTATGCCATGGTCATACACCCATTTTTTGAGTTTTGCTAATCTCAAGGTAGGCCTATTATCATATACCAATGACATAGGAATTATAAATCTCATAATTTTTTTCTTCCAATTTTTTTATTACTTCATCTACTATACTAGGCTTTGTGGATTTAGCTTCAATCCATTTGTTATAATAATCTATAGTAGTTTAAAAAATGACCAAGTGATGGATTTGGGTTTATTACACCCATAAATTCTAGCCCCCATTGTATAAATGGTTTTTGTTCCATTACCAATTGGAGGGTAATTATAACATTATTATCTAATCCATAATATATTTGGCATGTATGTCATGTCCTCACATGCTTATGAGCATCCTTGAAAATATTGGGCTAGTAATAGACTAATCTAAGGATATTATATGATATGGTGTCCCTTGAAGAATGAATATTACCAAAACATTTGTGAGAATCACCAATTATGATTCTAATTTTTATAGTCATCTAAGATACACTCCATATTCTATTTATACAATATCTTGTTATAAAGTAAGTAATGTGCTAATTTTTATTTCAAATTACCTCCTTGAGTTGAGTTTATAATCTAAGGGAAAGTGAATTTTGTAACATAGTGAGTGATGTTCACATATAATTTAATCTTTATGTCCTTAACCTAAGATATAAATATAGTGTCATGAAAATATACTTCCAACACTTATTCCTCCAACTTATTCACAAATTTACTTGTTCAATTAGCTTCTCTGTTTGTTTCCTTCAAATTATTTTTACTAGATTGATTTTGAAATCAAATTAATGGATGATAGACACCCCTTTCCATCTCTTATTTACCAATTTTTTTAATTTAATAGATGCCTTGACCATGGGGTCAAGGAAAATGAAATGCATTTGTCTCTTAAAAATGTAGGTTTGAAGGTTATTGAAACTTTCACCAAGGCATACGAATATTTTTCAATAGGGAAATATCTTATTTATGCATTATTTAAATGGGAGCTCATGAATACTATGGGACATTCATCTTCTCTCAAGTAATTCTATGTTATCAAAACAAAAATTTAATGTTATGAAGAAAAATAATCTAGGTTGAAATATAACTCATAATTTGGACTATTTAACACTATTGTAGTGATGACTTCTTTATTAATTTATTAAAAATATTTCTTCACCTTATTTGTCCATTCTATTTTTGTATCCTATTTCAACATGCAATTCATAGGTGTCAAAATTTATACAAATCCTAAAATAAATCATCTTACAAAATTTATCCTACCAAATAAAATTCTCAATTACTTTTTATTGTTAAGAAGATGTTTATCAAAAATTGCTTTAACCCTATTTGGATTAATGAATAAAATCTTCTTAATAACAAATGACCAAGTAGTTTACCTTGTTTGATTCCAACGACATTTTTTTTAATTTAAAGATATACCACACCATCTACATCTCTTGAAAAATCCACATAACTTTTTGAATTTTTGAGTGTTATTTTTAGAAAAAATGGTGATACCATCCATATATTTAATTATGCACATACCCATTAACCCTCCAAATCTGAAGTCCATTGCTTGTGAAAAAATTTCACGAGCATTAATGAGACCAAAAGTCATTATTTATAATAAAATGTTCCCCACTTTAGAGTTGTATGCCATTTTATACTTGTATTATTAATCTAATAATACCTAGTTGTATCCTAAAACTATGTCTAAAAGTGACATCATTTCATATCCATTTACTATTTTCATAATTTTGTCTAAAGAGGGCAAGGGATAATTTTAATTTACTTTTTTTAGGTAAATTATATTGACACATAACTTTATTTATCCTTTTTATATTTCATATAGGGATTAAATTAACAACCTAAGTAGAATTTCTAATGAGAAAATTGATCTTAGCTAAAATAAACTTCTCAATTTATTTGTATACAAGGGGTTCCAAAATTGGATTAATTGGTCATTATCTTTGTATAAAGGGCTAGACATTTGGATTGAGTTGGAAATTGTGGGTAATGATTTATGGATTAAATAATTTTAAATATTCATATGACCAAGATAAGTCTTATCTAAACTTTATCAACAACTTAGCCAATTCCATTTTTTCTTCCTCAAAATAAGTTTTACTTAAAATTAACATCTTTGGTTATTATATGGTGCCTAAATTTATTTAAATATGGTATTTATTAGTTATATATTGAATTATATTAGGAATTAAAATGTTGGTATCAAACATTTTTTCTAGTGATATTATTCCTTTATGGATCTTATTATTTTTTAACTCAAATGTTATGTCTTATTCACCATGTATTATGTCAATGTGATCCTTTTCATCTGAGTTTTTTATTTAATTGAGTCCAAATTGGTGATAACTTGGATGATTTGTTCATAATAACTAAAAAATGAAAATTTTCTACATTATTGAGAGCCAAAAGTGTGTATTTATATTGAATTTTTTAATGTTGTTTTGAACAAGGATGAAAAGTTTTCTATAAATGTAGCTAGAACATTAGTTATTTCATTATTTTATCTTTGGATGGAAAAAATGTTATTAACTAAAAAATTCTCAAAGAGATCCCAAGATATTTACTTGTAGCGGTTAAGAAAATTGGAATTACTTTGAAAAATGTTTCTTATTTGATTGATAGTTAATTCAAAGTTTCCATACAATTTTGACATCTTGACATCATGACTTATGGAAAATTAAAAATTTTAGATGGTAAAATCTAGTCTTTATTACTTAAAAATGATAATCTTGACACACATTTATCATGCATGACTTGAGAACTCAAAAAAGGTCTCAAATCTCCATCCTCTCACACTTGCATGCTATATTATGAGTAAAACCTTAAATTATGTTGTTATACACCTATAGGAACATTATTTTCTATTATAACCCTAATAACTATCTTGTATATACATCTCTAGGCTCTCATATTAGTCCACCTATACATGAGTAAGTTCTAACAATTATGATCTTTATCTCTAGTCAATAATAACTTGTATTGGTTATAGCTAACTCACTCCTAAAAACTAAAACATTTTATAACTTCAAAACCATCCTTAGGGTTGGTCTATAATCCAAACATGTCTATAGCATGAATAATTATTCAAATGGTTCCATATATATATAAAATAAGGTCTCATTCAAAAGGGAATTGGATCTTATTTATTATACATAAATACACTATTGCACATTGAGAAAATCTTCCCCATTCTTCATGATTTTCATAATTATAGCTAGAAGTAGTTAAAATACAATTCTAAATCATTAAAAATCCAAGCCAAATCAAGTATTTTCAAGTTCCAAATCCAATCATTATCTATGTACACATAGTGAATGAACACAATTTCACAATCACACTAGTTGGGAGAACTACACATGGTTTGATTTCAATCCTCAGAGTATTAGATATGTATGAAGAAAAAAATAATTAGGAAGGGATGATTAGTGTTAGCTCATCCCATTACACTTCTCCTATTTTTTATAGTTTTTATCCCTCACAAACACATCTAAGGTTTCATGACAAAGTAGGTTGATTTTTGGATTTGCATGTGTCATCAATGTTTGGGATTGAAAACATAGAGAAAGAAAAAATAGATGTAGGTGACCATATAGTCACTATGACACACTTTACACATGTCAGTGCTAACCAATAGGTTAGTATTGACAAATAATATTTACCCAATCATGTGTAACTAACCCAACATAGACATTAGATTAATTTTAGAACTGAATAAACCACATGTCTGCTTATCCCTAATTTTCACTTCCAAAATATAGTCACAGTCAGAGAGCTAACCATAAATTATAAGTATCATGATCTATTTAGTACTTTACATATTTATCATATTCCCTTATCAAATCATAATAATCAATTTGTATTTTACATTTAGATGTATTCTTCAATGCCATATCTATTGATCTAAATTTCATTTCAAAATTATATTTTAATTATACTAATTTATCTCATTAATGGAAATTAGATTGAAACATATTGGTGAGCCTATACACATATCAAAGAGTAAAAAATCTATGTTTTCCCTTAGGTTTTCATCCTTCTAGGGTTTCATATTTTATCTTCAAGGATTTATTTTCAGACTTAATTTATAACTTTTCCCTAATAATATACATTAATCATGACCATTTGAATGAACATTATTGGTCAACACAACTAATGAAGTTAATATTTTCATATTGTTCTACATGGATAATATGTAGGTAAATTGGTAACAAAGATCAAATATTAATTCACTAATAAGGTTTAAATTATCAATGAATAATCCCAAGCCTTCCTTTGATCCTATTGTTGTTACATCCAATCTATGATACCTTTTGTTACCAATAGATGCCAAAGGGCATGCATGACTACATTTATTAATCTTTTCCTAAGACCTCTAGGTTAAAATATCTAGCATCCCACTCCCATTATTCTTCCATAGCTTATTTTGGATGTTACAGTTTATGTTGTTAACACTAAACAAGGTAGGGTACCCCACCATGTATGGAAAAATCAAGGTCATCAAAATATTCCGCCTCAAACCCCTCCACCTATTTCAAGGTAGGCCAACCAACCTAAAAGGTTATGACATAATCAATCAACTAAATAATACTCATGCTAAGTTTTCTATTTTGATGTTACTTAAAAGCTCAATGGTTTACACAGATATATTATACAAGGTATTTTAAGACATAAATTTACCCAATGACACACAACTTGCATCATTTTTTACAAAGATTGTGTACCCATTCAACATGTAATAAAGCAAAAGTTTCCATTATTCATTTAATTTAAAACACAAAATAGCTTGGTAAAGTGTGTATTGGTGGAATAATGATTATAGATTTAACATTGTAACCCTAACTTCCTAAAATTATTGGGGATCAAAATAGATGCTATTAAAAAATCAAATCACAACACAAAAGGATTTTATAACACTCCATGTCAAGTAATTAGAACCATCTCATTGGATGTGATATTAGGCCCCAAATTAATGCCTAAGATTTTCCATGTCATGCCTAATTAGATACATTATAACTTAATTTTAGGATGACCATAGGTACATGCTATGGTAGAAATACCATTGAAACTACATAAATGTATCAAATAGATGCATGAAGGCTATTCCTATTCAGAACCAACATATGTGGATCCATAAAAATGTTTAAAATTCACTCAAATTACTAATGGGGATAAATCTCATTCATTTTTGGAAGATCACACCATTATTAATCAGCACATACCATTTCAATGACTTAGATGCATACACATAAGGTTGATGAATGAAGTACAAAAAAAATAAAAGGAACCAATTATAAAAAATAAGTCCACAAAAAAATCACAAGTTGATATATAATAGCCACAACCTATTCCTAATATTCCTTTACTAGTGAACTTAGAATATAAATATGGCATGGTCACAAATTATTATGATAATGATGAAAAAGATATGAACATGGTAGATATGACATATTATCAAATATGAAAGTTAAAATTTAATTCTATAGAAGAATACCTATCGTATACCCTATCACACCTGTTGAAGTTGGAACATATTGACATGATTCATACATAACAAAGAATAAAAAAATAGAATCTACCTACATACACACAATATTATACAAATAAAGGATAGGAAACAATGATCAACCATGAGTATATCTTAAATGTAAATAATAGTTTCAATATTATCATGTACCAAGCCCAACCAAAAAATAATTATTAAAAAACTTTGGACAAATAAGGAAGCATACAATTTAGTGAATAATGTGGAGATGGAAAATTATAAGAATCCAACATCATTATAAATAGTGAATATTCAACATATATTGAGTAAAGTACTACAATTTCTACTTGATTATAATCTTATCATCATTAAAATCTACTTGAAATTGATATCTGGGGCATATTTTACTAAATTCAAAGATCATTTGTAACACTATCACATAAGAAGCATGTATGCAATCCGAAATGCATAATGTCTATAAATTAATCCTAGCTCAGAGAAGATAGAGCATACCTGACACTTTTGATTGGGAATACATTTATTAAGTGGGAGAATAACCAAGATGGGGATCTGTTAGACTTGATTAAGGGATCACTTATCATAATACACTATGATAAGGAGGGTTCCAAAGCCTCCAAACTAACATAATCATGCAATAACCCTAAGGGGGTCCTAGGTTTTGATATTTCACTTATTCTAATAACAAGAAAGTAAATCTAATCTAGTTCACACCAAATCTTGTGGCATAAAGTGGGGGTTAGAAATAAAACAAACTAATCTAAACATGCATAGAAGATATATACTCACATCAATGTATACGAAATCCTAATGCATGTAAGAGAAGCACAACTACATTAACTATCTACTCTTACAAAGGAAAAATTAAGTTAGGAATACTTACCTTTGAAGATGAATCCTTTGAGCCTCAATCTCTCCCTTGGCCAAGATTCTTTGCAAGAGATTGTTGTGGTATGTAAGGATAACAAAGACAAATAAACTCTAGGCTACACAACCTTTTTATGCATCCAAAAGACTTCTCCACAAGATAGGATCTATATCTCCAAAGAAAGTATGGGAACTTAATATTTATTCCTCGAGTAAAATGGTCAATAAGCTAATGTTCACTCATACTTATTATGCTTTGCTTCTATCTTCAAAAGGTTGGAAATGAACTTTTATATATAGGTAAATCTTACCCTAAATCCTTTCAAATATGTAAGCTATACGGGGCTGACCCAATTGACCTTGGATATTTTTGAGAGATAATTCACTAGGTCTTGAGCTATGCCAGCCAAAGGAATAATGAGTTCTAAAGTGAAAAATAACCTAAAACAATAAAGGGTCGACCCAATCGACCCTATATAGTAATCAAAGGCTAAAAACTATACAGGCTCGACCTAATCAACCTAGTACAACCAACTATCAAAAGGGGTATAAGGAAAGGAACAAGAGGATAAAGATGTGAAAAATGTTTGGAATGGGTACAACTGAGAAGAATAAGCTTATGGTAAATGGTTTTATGAGACAAGTGTGTAGATGACAAGTGGTAAAAGGGAAAATAATCTTATGAAGTACCAATAATCTTGGTGCACCCCTTAAGGCATGCACTTGGAGATATTGAGTCTCGATGGATTATTACAATATATAAAGTATAAATAATTGATAAAAGTTTAAAAGTATTATGTGTATACATATTCCTTACTCGAAGTTCATCACATGTCACATGAGTGCAATATGGGATGGTGCTTTGGGAAATATAACATGATAAAACATAATGTCGATACTAAGTAAAGTGAAACAAGAAAAAAATAAGATAAAGTAAAGGACATAATTGAAAAATACATACCTTTACTTCCATTAGTACTGTAGATAAATAAGTATACTACAAGAGAAGGTGAAGGCATCCAATGAGATAAACACTAGGTGAACTTGTAGAAAGTTAGTGCAAAAAATAGCCAGAAATTAATTTTTTTGGAATATAGGAAATGATAGTGGAAAATATTCTCTATGTCATCATGATTCTAATACATTTTAAAACTCAAAAAATCAATGAGTAGAAACAAAGATATAAGCAAAATAAGGAATCTGCCTAAAAATAATTGAAAATTTTGAATTGCTGAAAAGTGTTTTTAAATAGGGAGAAAGAGAAGTCATTTGTTAGTTTGACTTGTGAAGGAAAGAAAAAGAGCTCTGAGAAACCAAACAAGTTAGGATGGTGAAGAGGAGATAGGCTAAGTGAGAGGGACCTTCAGATGTAGCAATGGGTGCATGATAGGTAAGCAACTAAGAATCTTACATCTATTTTTGAGTATTTTATTGATTTTAGTGTATTTTTAATAATTAGTTTTTAAGCATTTCTATATGTCAGAATGAAACCAAATTAAATTCTATAGGTAGGAAAAATCAAGCCAAGAAATGGGTTTGAAGGATTTAGAGAGAAAACTTCTATAAGGTTCTTTTTTTAAGGAAAATGTAAGGGGTCAATAGTAAAAAACAATTGGGTTGACCCAGTCAACCTAGTAGGCTAAAAAAGTGCAAAACCCACACTGCCAACCTAGTAGGTGTGTGCCGACCTTGTATGCTTTACATAATACCAAATTAGTATAGTTTTGCTAATTGATTTGAAAAGTTTAGAATGATAATACAATACTAGGGAGGGGAAAATAAGAGGGTTGACTTAGATTTTTAAGTCAACTAGATAAAAAATAGGTAAATTTTGGTCAAAATAGTTTGACTAAAGAACTAGAATAGTATAAATAAGTGTGAAAAGGCCAAAAGAAGGCTATAATGGCTTGAAATGACTAAGGGAAAAAAGGACCGAGTAGGTTAAAAATAGGTTTAAATGAATAAATTAAAGCAATATAAGCTTTTTTTTTAATTAAAATTTGTGAAAAGAATGTATTTTGACTATATATGACATGGAAGATCTAATACATATTTTGTTATTTCATGATTGCGAGGATGAACCGAATTCTATAAATTGGTAGATGCATCATGGATACCAAATCTATTAAATCATCTGATGATAGGAGATAGGGAAAGACTAGTATCTATAGGCTTAGGTGGGATAGTCAAGATGTGTAGGATTCCCCTAGTGTTAATTTATTAGTCATGCCCATTTGATGCTAAGAATGACTAACTAATGCCTTTATGTTAGAGGTGGAGGTGGACACAATACAGGTGGATATCACTCTGGATAATGTCCATGCCATCGTAGGGTTACCAATAATAGGAGTACCTCTGATTATAGGGATACAAGACAACATTGAGGAGAGGAGAGCCTTAGACATATGGGCTATAGGCTTAGAGATGATTTTGTCAAGGCAAAGAGTAAACATGTTTATTGTATTTACATCATAGGTTTTAGATATCTAGAAAGATGTAGTAGGGCTTATGATCCATAAACCAAAAACATAGTTTTTGAAATGGATACTAAAAATCTCAAATTGATAATTAAATAGAACTAGTTGCAGAATAGTTTAAGAATGAATTAAAATATTCATAAATATTTGTAATTCATTCTTGCTTAAAACTCATAAGTTTTTATGTCATTATTAAATTACCATTATTAATTTCCATGTCTCATTAATTCATTTATAACTGAATTAAATAAATGAAAACAAAAAATAACCGAAAAGAAAAGTGACACCAAAACTTGATAATGGAGTTCAACTATTTGGGATATGTCTCTGAGTTCATAATTACGAACTGATCCATTATAAATGATTTAAATACATAATTAACCAAATTACCTCAAAATGGATTATGAGAACCTATAATGGTGCTAAAACCAACTTTGAAGACTCTGTAATTCATCTATCAAATTCTATAGCACATACTGCCTTCTCCATGCATTTGGACAATTATCCATTTGGGTGTATTAAATAAACTCTTAAATGGAAATAATGATAATAAGGAGTGTCTATGGTGTAATAGACCTGCAAACTCCTTTAATAATCCTTTAACTACATTAATAAACCTTCCCTGACTATAAGTCTTACCAAATAGAAGGATTAAAAATATTAAAGTCTCGAGTCTCATTGTGTTATTATTACATAGTCACACATATATTTATTCCTTGACTACACCATATATTAGAAGAAATTAGTTTCACACCAGACTTAGGTATTTTTATTACCAATGCCTTTTCCCACTTTTCATAGGCTCAATTTGTATTTATATATCCTATGCCCAATGCTAATCACCTTTTCACATTCAAGGATCACGTTCCAATTGGAATTCACCCTAGCTTAAAATAAATTTATGAAATAGATTTCTCACCTTACCTCATTATAGAATAGATGTAATATCCTTCACCATAGACTCAGGTCTATCTAGTTGTAATACATAGTAACCATTTTATTTGGATTCTATGTTTTCAAATAGAACTCATGCTACTATTTAGCTATCAGCTATGGTCTAATGGATTTACAAAATGTATTCATCACTTTTCAAGCTCATTCAGTGGAAAACTTCCATTCGATCACTTTCCATCTTGACTATACTATACCTACAGCTTAAAACACTTGCAATTCCCCATGACCTTTACTCAATATGAAAAGATGCCCATAGAATAGAATGTATGCATGCTTGTAGTCTTCTACTTGGATCCAATAGTCTTATAAATAGGCTATGAAATCTACCTAGGATTGGTTCCTGTGATGAGCTACCAACAATATAGCCATGCCATGATCTCTAAATAGGTGTCTATCATTCAACCTGACCTAAAAATATTAACAAAATTAGATGTTGGGATTAAAAACTAGCAAATGCAATTAATAATTACCATGGCCTCATGACCTTTAATAATAGGTGATCATCCTCTCCCTTCTAGGGCTACACATGCCTCTTTACAGTCATATACATATCCTATGAAAAACTATTTCCCTTACCATGGCCAATAGGCCTTTTAATGAAGATGCCTTTACTAGTTTGGTCTACATGACTTCCACAATGTATCATGTCCAATGATGATGCTAAGACATATTTTTTCTCTATCAAATCATATTTTCATCACCCATGTTCAACCTCCAATGATGAGCTTATATTCTAGCCTACTCTTTTTTACCATTCACAACCCCTTGTCCAAATAGTTACCACACCTTTAACATCTACCTAAAATAAAAAAAAAACTTGGCCTCTTTTCCAAATGGCATTGTGTCTTCATCCACAATGCCATATCCAAAATAGAAATTTTTTTTACCCCTTTCAGGCTTGACCTTGCATAATCAATGTTTGGTCCTCCTCTACTGGTTCTAGTTTACGTGCATTATTTATCTCTACAAATCTATTCGAACAACTTTAACTAATTGATTCAAATCCATTATCATACAACCAACATTATTTGGGGAATTAAAAAAATCCCACATTCATAAAATGAGAGGCTATAAAGCCTTTAAATAGGATTTTTTGGGATTATAAACCATGGCCATACAAAAAACAAGTGGAATATCCATATGGAATAAATAAAAGTGGGTAATATATATGTTTAAGGGGGAATATAGTGCTAACATAAAACATATCTCCATGCAAATTGGTCTAAATAAAGACCCTAACATGTCCCACCATAACTATCTACTCTATTTTTAAAGTGGGTGTCAATGTGGGGTAAAAGGTGGTGTGCATGTTAAGCTTGGAGCACCAAAGTGAAAGGTAAGAGGATAATTACCTTGGACTTAGTTTAAAAACATCTCCCTTATTAAAAAAAATCACCCCCATCAAAAGTGGATTTTCCACATGGTAGGACTTGGCATATTTATCTAATGGCTTAATAAAACCATAAAATAGTATATTAGGATAAAAGATTATCCTGAACCATATGAGAAGTAAAAAATCCTCTAGATCAAACCTCCCCACAAAGAGGATTTTGGACTCCAAAAGTTCCAATAATCTAATTGACCTTTTTAAACGACTCTCTACATCACATCAATATACAAAAACTAGAATATAGCAAGTGAAGGTGTTATGGAGTTAAGCTATACAAATAAACTCCATTTGAAAAAAATCACTAAAATAAGATGTTATCAAAACTTCCCTACAAGAATTCAAATATTCAACTACAATTGTAACCTATTCATGGAGAGAAACAAAATCTTTACCCATTCTACTAAACTGACTTGTTACCCAAAATAGTCACAATCTCTAGTAGATTCTTTCAACCCTTACATTGCATAAAGGCTGAGGTATTCTCCTTGTAATCAAAATCACATAATGGAAATCAAAATGTGTTGCATATGCCTATAGGATTTACAAACAATTGTAACATGTGTAAACTTTCACTTACAAATGTTTCCCATCTATGGGTCTTAGAATGTACTTCTACATGATGTATATGATAAACATACATGTGAGTACATAAAGATTGAACTACAAATATTGCCCATAATATTGTGAGGGTTAAACATATATGCAAAGTATAAAAACATGAAATGAATTTATATATCCTAAGGCTATAACTGCATAAGAAATGAAAGAATAATCAAGGGAAATAGATATGATCACCATCCTATCAACAATATAGTTAAAAATTGTGTCCTTGAAATTGATTATAATCTTTCTTGGTACATGTCAAACTCTAATGTCAACTTAGAGAATTTTCATAATAAGATCTTATTTCAAACTCAAAAATCTTCAAGTAACTATAAGAAAAATATCATATAAATGTGAGGAGAAAACCAAGAATTTTAAACCTATCTCAAGGTTTTTTGCACCATCTGACTACTCCCTGATTCATACCTCCACAACTCATCCAACTGAGTTAGTTTCCCAAAATCTGATTACAAAAAAAAAATTGAAATGGGAGATATCAAATAATATTCCAAACATAAGGGTTATTATATTTCCTTCCTAGATCCATTTAGAAATTCTTTGAATATAGTGTTTGAAGTAAAAGCTAAGCATACTAAATAATGCCATAGTCATGCGTATCCAAAACTATTCAAATAAACCAATTGATCAATAAGGGTTGTTCCCTTGTCATGGTTTCCATAAATGAAGAGGATGTGGTTTCATCTTAATAACTATATCTTAATAAGAGTTAGATGATCCATGTTTCATTTTCAAAAGGATTTAAAAACAATTCCAAGAAAAGCTATATTTTACTTCCAAGGTAACCCTACATAAAGGATTCAAACCAAAACTGTGCATACATAGTTACATGGAAAATAAATTATATCTCTAAAGAAAATATAAATTGCACTTGTTGAGTAATGGTTGAAATATTATTGGTATTTAAACAACTCCCTATTTTCTTCTTAAAAATCTTAACCAAGCTACGAAACATAAACAACCTTATGAACCAATTAACAACTCAATCCATAAAGTCCAAAAATCTGTCCAATATTCTGACCAATGCCTTATTTCCATTTCCATATCTTACCATGGAACTTGTCTTTTCATTTGCTCCTATAATCAAGGACATAGGCATCTATAATATGATTAGCAATCCAAAATATAAAGGCTATACAATTGGTTATCAAAGACCAAAATATTGTATCAATACCAATATGAAATTAGACCACAATCATACCTCAATCCACCCTCTATGTAATAATGGTATAAGACTAAAATTGATTCTTATTAGATGTGCATTACTAAAAATTCCTTGAATTTTATTTGAATGTGTCCTAATATAGAAATTCTAATTTTATCTCAACACCATCTCACAACTCAAGTGACAATGTGCTATGTTCTTCATCTATATTGATCCTATAGGGCTAGTGGTTCCAGAACTTTGTTTGTTAGAAGCTTGTCTTCTACTAGTAAATTAGAATACCTTATAATTTTACTTTGCAATAGCCACTTGCATAATCAATTAAATAAAATAACAATACCAATATCTGATATCCAAAAATAAACTCCATATGAATTACATATAGCAATTGAAGATAATCTCTAAATTCAACTATTTTGATACCAAAATGATCTGTAAACAACATAAACAATTTTTGAAATGGATACTAAAAATATCAATTCCTTAAGTAAATAGAACTAGTTTTAAAATATTATAAGAATGAATTAAAATATTTAGAAAAATATATAACTCATTCCCAATTAAAATTCTTGAGTTTTTGTGTCATTATTAAATTCCCATAATTAATCTTCATGTCTCATTAATTCATTTACAACTGAATTAAATCAACTAAAACCAAAAATAAATGAAAGGGAAAGTAACACCAAAACTTGATAACAAAGTTCACCCATTTGGGAGATGTCTCCAGGTTTGTAATTACAAACTGATCCACTATAAATGATGTAAATACATAATTAACCAACTCCCATCAAAATGGATTATGAGAACCTGTAATGGTGCTAAAACTAACTTTAAAGGCTCTACAATTCATCTATCAAATTCTATACCACTAGTTTCCTTCTCCATGCATTTGGGACATTCTCCATTTGAGTATATTAAAAAAAACTCTTAAACATGAATAATGATAATAAGGAGTGTCTTTGGTGTAACAAACTTGTAACTCCTTTGATAACCCTTTAACTACATTAATAAACCTTCATTGGGTATAAGTCTTACCAAATATAAGGATTAAAAATATTAAAGTCTCAGGTCTCACTGTGTATTATTACATAGTCACACATAAATTTCTTCCTTGCCTATCACCATATAATAGAAGAAATTGAATTCATACTAGACTTGGGTATATGTATTACCAATACCTTTTTCCTCTTTTCACAAGCTCAATTTACATTTATATATCCTACACCCAATGCCAATCACCTTTCCACATTTAGGGATCATTTTCTAGTTGGAATTTTCCCTAGCTTAAAAAAGATTTACAAAATGGATGTCTCACCTTACCTCATTATGGAATAGATGTAATGTCCTTCACCATAGACTTGGGTCCATCTCGTTACAATACATAATCATGAATTTTATTTGGATTATGTGTTTTTGAATAGAACTCACACTAATATTTATCTATCGACCATGGTCTAATGGATTTACAAAATGGATGCATCACATCCTAAGCTTGTTCAATGGTGAGCTTCCATTCAAGCACTTTTTGGCTCAGCTCTACTGTAACTGTTACTTAAAACACTTGCAATGCCCCACATCCTTTACTCAATATATGAAGACACCCACATAATGAAAGGTATGCATGCCTGTAGTCTTCTAATTAGTTCTAATAGTATTCTAAATAGGAGATGACCTCTGCCTAGGCTTAGTTCCTACAATGAGCTCCCAAGAATATAGCCATGCCATGATCTCCAAATAGATGTCTATTATTCAATCTAACTCAAAGATATTAACAAAATTGGATGTTGGGCTTAAAAACTAGAAAACATAATTAATAATCACCATGGCCTCATGACCTTTAATAGTAGTTAAACATCCTCTCCCTTTTGGGGATTTGTATACCTCTTTACAGTCACATATATATCATTTGTAAAACTATCTCCCTCACCATGGCCAATAGGCCTTTCAATGAATACATCTTTACTAGTTTGGTCTATGTGACTACCATAACGTATCATGTTCAATAATGATGCTAAGATAAATTCATTCTCCATTAAATCATAGTTTCATCACCCATGCTCAAATTTCAATGATGAGCTTACATTCTGGCCTACTCTTTTCTACCATTCACAACCCCCTATCCAAATAGTCACCACGTCTTTAATAACTACCCAAAAAAAAATAGAACTAGCCTCTTTTCTAAATGGCATTGTGTATTCATTCACAATTTCATATCTAAAATGGTATAAAAATATCTACCCTTTCAGGCTCAACCTTGCATAATCGATACCTGGTCCTCTTCCACTAGTTTTGGTCTATGTGCATTGTTTATCTCTTCAAATCCATTCTAATGGCTTTAGCTAATTGATTTGAGTCCATTATCATACAACCAACATTATTTGGGGAATAAAATACAATTCCAAATTCATAAAATATGAGGCTATAAAGCCTCTAAATAGGCTCTATTAGGATTATAAACCATGGTCATGTGAAAGACAAGTGGAAGATCCATGTGAAATAGACAAAAGTGGGTAATGTGTATGTTTAAGGGGGAGTTTAGTGATAACATAAAACATATCTCCATGCAAATCAATCTAAATAAAGACCCTAACATGTTTCACCATAATAGCTGACCCTTTTTTTAAAGTGGGTGTCAATGTGGGGTAAAATGTGGCATGCATGTTAAGATTGAAATGCTAAAGTAAAAGGTAAGAGAATATTTACCTTAGACTTAGTTTAAAAAAAGTCTCCCTTATTAAATAAATTCACCCCATCAAAATTGGATTTTCCACATGGTATGAACTAGCATATTTATCCAATGGCTTAATAAAACCATAAAATAGGATATTAGGATAAAATATTATCCTAAACCATATGATGAGTAAAAAATCCTTTAGATCAGCTTGTGACATGAGTGATATGTCACAAATTAGACAATAAGGTACCATTATTCATGGTAGCCTTGAGTATGATGATGTTAGAGAAGAGAGTATTATATGATCTTGGGTCTCTCATCTAGGTCTAGCTTGTACATGATATGTACAAAGTGTTGATCAAAGGGTAGAAGTTGATAGGACTGATCATATTGCTAATGGTATGGATATATGAAAATTTTCCCATGTATCAACTAGTTGGGTTGCTCCATGTGATTAATTATAGGTTACTTCAGGTGTAGAGATGAAGAGAGAACTAGGTAGCATGGGCCATGCCCCACATGTTATCACTATAGATGGTGAGATGTGTAGACATAATATGGCAACCATATGAGCACATGGAGACTACATGGCCTAGCTATGATACAATTATACAAGATATATCAAGGCTATAGGTTAGAGGACACTACACCTAGTGGAGGGAACCATATTTGGTAGCATAGGTACCTCAATAGATGGGCTTGCCTCATCTAGTGGCACTGATATTGATGCTTAATCCTTAGAAATGACATATGAGAGATATGTAGGGGAGGAGGAGATGGGTCACAAATGGTGAGGCTAAGTCTTAGACCACATCATGAGTGACCATGGATTAGTCAAGCACAATAGGGAGTAGAGAAGAAGTAGATGGGTGTAGAGGTGGTATCACCATAGGTAACACCAACAGCTCTATAGTGAGAGGAATAACATATACCAAGGACATGACATTGATGGAAGAAGTAGGAGAAGGAGGTAGCTAAGACTGTCACCATCTCAAATGATCCAATAGGTGAGTTATGGGAGAATTGGATAATCAAGAGGCCACTTAAGCATAGGCTAAGGTAGACTTGAGCTATGATGATAGGATTTGTATTTTAGGAGGCAGCCTATAAAGGATGTACTCATAGGCTATGTAGATGGATAAAGTATGCTTGAAGGGCACACAAATGGTGAGGCCATAGTAGCTGATACATAGATAGGTAATAAATAAGGGTAAATTATGACTTAATTTTTTTATTATTTTGAAAATAGAGTAGAGATAGATAGATATTTTGAGATATAAAAGTGGTCTAATATCTATCTAGTGTGATTTTATAGGTGTAGCACTCCATGAGATCCTAAATGATATGTTCATGCCTTATGACCCTATTGCATTAGAGGACCCAAATATACCATCTACCCTAGGTTAGGTGAGTTGGTTTAGATTAGCTAGAGAGGCAACAAGGTAGATATGAGCACAAAGAGAGAGGATGCATTCACTAGTAGAGATGGATGTATGAGAGATATGGGCATGAAAGGCCCTAGCATAAGAGAGAACTATGCATCTAGATACATGCCATAGATGACATAGGTACAGATAGTGACCCTG
This sequence comes from Torreya grandis, assembly GCA_037957365.1. Classification (NCBI taxonomy): domain Eukaryota; kingdom Viridiplantae; phylum Streptophyta; class Pinopsida; order Cupressales; family Taxaceae; genus Torreya; species Torreya grandis. Next base: position 2,756,661 of record JARHVA010000596.1, on the reverse strand, counting down.
ACCCATATGACACAAGTATAGGAGTAAGAGAAAGTGACACACATGGTGACCTTAGTCTAGTTGGCATAGGTATAGGCATGCATGGTAGATGTAGAGGGATAGGTGGATGGATTGAGATCTTGGATGACCTTATTATAGTGTTATGTGTAGAGGGGTTAGACTAAGGCATCTACATATAGCTTGACTAGGCCATGAGATAGACGAGATGGGACCCAACTATAGAGTTAAAGCATTGTATATGGTTGTAGTTGTTATACCAAAATATATTGATGTTGATTATATATGTTGTTTTTATCATGGTTTTGGTTATGGATGGTTTGGATATATTTCTTTCTAGCACATGTATTTAGATAATTTTTGTATATGATATAGGAAATATATGAGATGTGGTTTCTTTTCTAGCATTATGTAAAACACATGCATGGTTAAAAAGAAACATGCAAAAAGGACTTGGTAAAACATAATCAATCAAAAATGTACTGCACACTATTTCAAGTTGGGAAATGTGTAATAATAAGAAATGAGTAAGTACAAAGAACCAAAAAAATGGTGAAAAGGAATTTGTTTTTAAACAAAGTGAAATATTTTTGCACCAAATAAAAACAAGTAAAATCACATTAAATCACATTGGGAAATATGAAAATAATGTAATAAAATATAAGGTATGTAAAAGAGAACAAATGGTATAAAAACAAATCAATTAAGTCAATCAATCACACTATATCACGTTGGGAAATATAAGAGAAAAGCAAAATTGGAAAAAAATTTGGTTTGGAATTTGTCATATTAATTCAAGATGGAAAGCATGAAAAATTCAAGAAATGGTTATATTCTTACATGCACTCAAAAAATAAAAAGATAAAAGTGAAAGAAAAATGAAGTAATCATAAAATATACTAAATCATGTTGAGAATCATGTCAATGATGTGTAACTTCACAATTGATCATATCTTATCTCATATTTGACACATATAATTTTTGTTTGTGACTTGTATTATTGGAAAATTATGTGAGGAGGGCCAAGTCCTATCCATGGTTCTATACCACAACTCCACAAAGGGAACACCAATGGGGTGGAATAATTAGGACAATCAAGTAAAAAATGATGTGGGTAATAGGAAGGTGCCATGATGGTAATTTATGAGAAACACTAGGTATTATTTATGGTCTTACAAAGTAGCTCACAAATGAGATCCCAAGGGGAGTGATCAATAGAAATATCAATATTTCTCAAGAGGAAATATGAGGGATATAGGGAATAAAAATGCAATGTAAAAAAAGCAAGACTTGGGCATCTTATGATAAGACCTTAGGAGGTAAGAGGTATACTAAGGATATGAGAAGACACTAAGTGACTAGTGACCATCAATGTACAAAGGAAACCTTTTCTCTAAGGACACAAAGATTTATAGGAAAATAAGTGTGATACTAAGATAAACTCATGAAGTTAGATTGGTACAAAGAAAATTAAAAGGGACATACCTTCCCATGATGTGTTCCTCATTCTTTAGGACCCCTTATAGAGTCGTTGATCTATTGCAAAGATTGGGTACTTACATGAGAAAGTAGGTAGCACTAAAAGATTTTTTTAATTATCCTCTTCTAATCTACTAGCCTACCATACCCCAAAAGACATTGGCTCTATCATGAGGCCGATTGTGGAGTTTGATCTTTGACTATAAGAAGGATATGTGCTTTTAATCATGTCTTTTAGTGTGATTTGACTTTTAAGAATATTTTTTCCTCTTATATCATTGCCTTTTATTTAAAATGATTTGTATTTTAATTTCTTTTATGTTCTTTGAAGATTCCTCCTCCATACTGATTTGAAATGACCAATCATGAAATATGTAGTGATACAAATGAAATGAGCTTTAGGCTAAGGCTAAAGGAAGTTAATTAACTAAAGATAAAGATGCGATAGGACACTTTAGATTAATAATGAACCAACATGTGATCTCAAGTCTCAACTATGTATATGCCTAGTTTTTGAAATAGAAATAAAGGGAAATAAAGAAATCTAAAGTGGACTAATACAAAGAAAGTATAATGAGATACATTATTTTCTAACTGATCACATGGTAATAGAAAACATGACAAAAGGGAATAAGGATGGTTTAACCAAGTCACAGTGACAATTATCCATGAAAAATAGAGATAAGAGAGTAAAAAATCATGAAGACATAAGCAGAGAGTTTTTAGAAAAAATCAAGAAATAAAGAGAAAGAAATGATCAAGAAAGACAATAATATGCAAATATAAATGATAATATAATCAATATATAGTAAAATCACTATAATAAAAATATAAATTTGACATAGTATCAAATGATATAAAAGATAGATAAAATATAAGATTAGAGCACACATCCAATCCAAGTGTAAATGCAAAAGCACCATGAATGTATTAATAAATACTAATAAATCTAACCACACACATTATCCAAGACATTGGATAGATCTCTATGGAGCTGGATATGAACTATTGCTAATGTCTCGTCAATCTTTAATGAAAACTAGGAAAATACTTCTTATCTAATCTCCTCCACAAGAAAATTAGGAATACTCAATGGATCATTCCAAGGAGGGAAATTAGGTAAGGGGTGTTCAAGAGAATTCATGGGAGGGGGCTCTATGGGAGATGAAAGAATTACTGGTGAGAAAGAATCCATAGGTGAGGGAAGATCCACAGGTGAAGGAATCATGGGTGGAGGCACAAAAGATGAAGAAGAGACCATAAGAGATGATGAAACCACATAATGTGGAGCCATAAGAGAATAAGGAGTAGCCTTCTTGTGGGAATTACCTATGGGAGGAATAAAATAAGGTCTAAAAATAGATAGAAGATGATCCTTGAGATGTTGTTGGAGGATAGTATAATGATCAGTGTGATGAGTGCCAAATTGGTACCATAGACAATATACCTCACCATAATTAGGTGTATACTCAGGTATAACCTCTAGGGAAGGCATGGATTTAATTGAAGATTAAAAAAGGATGAAAAGTATCAATATATTATCGTAAGTTATGATAATGGGTAGAAGAATGATTATCTATTCCATGAAAGTAATATATATGCTTGTGAGTGGTCTTAGGAGAAGCACTCACAAAAGGAGGTGTAATAGGAGTGGAAGAATTTGGAGAAGAATCATCAGCCCATTTGGTGGGAAAATGAGCCATCTTAAGAAAAATAATAAAACCATCACCAAGAAAAGGTGGTAATGGAGGAAGAACACACTAGGTTCAATAGAAGGAGTAATGAGATGAGAGGTAGGGGTAGACTCAGCAATAGTAGAAGAAGGAATAGGCTCAAATATAGTAGGAATAATAATGAGTTTTGATGTGGGTTCCACTAAGGGAGGGGTGGTATCTAAAAAATGTCTAAAGAGAGTCACATTAATCTCAGGGGTAAACTAGCGACAATGATCAGGGTACCTTTCAAAGTGGTAAGGTCGAGTCATAGCATGATCCATGAGCATACTCCTATGAAGATATTTAGAAATTAGAGGTGTTGGCACCATCTCTACCCTATTATTAATAGTAAAAAAACTAAAATTAGGAACTGTAATCAATGTAAAATGGGAAGATATATGAAAAGACTCAAGTAAAGAAGAATGATAATGGATAATTTTAGCATCACGGGCCTGGACAAGACCACTTAAAAATGGATCATCTAAGGAATAACCATCATCATAATCCAAGGTGTGAAGGTCAATTCTATAATTCAGGATGACCTTGTCATCCAAATAAGTGTGGTGAATATAATTCTAAGTCTTGGTCAAAACTATGGGAATGTCATCGCAAAGAGGTTTACAAGAATGAGGCTATAAGGAAACAAGAAGTTTTGAGATGAGGTGAGGTGAGAGATCAGAGGTTTTGATTTTTAGGTTAATATCTTATGGATCACCATAATCAAAATATAATAGGTTACGAGAATTTTCCTAATGATTTTAGGATGACCATTTTAATCTCTAGTTGAATTAATGAGAAAGTTAAAATGTTGAGACTCATGAAATGGAATGCTAGGCAAAGGTTCAAGAGTAGGAATTTTGAAGACACTATGATCTTGGAATTGTTAAAAATTTCAAGGGTTAGTGTAACCTTGAATCCTATAAATGGATCCATTATGAGTAAATTTAATGCATTGGTAGGTGGAAGAAGTAATGGCTCTTATACGGTGAGTCTATGACCTACTAAGCAAGATGTTATAACAAAGTTGAAAGATAAATATCATCACCTTCACGTGAAAAATGACAAGTGGGATGATAATGGGAAGCCATACATAACCTAGAGGAGGGATTTACCTTATATCATATCTTTGATAGGTGTTACATGTGGACTTGAGATACATTATGAATATCCAAGGGTTTTGATAAAGTCAAGAGAGGCAACACAAATGCCATAACCTTTGTCAATCAATGCAAAATAAAATTGGATATCACATATTTGAACACTAATGAATAAGGGAAGATCATCTACATGAAGCAAAATCTCATTATAAATCATAGAGGCTATAAGAAATCTCAAGAAAATAGAAGTGACTATAGTTTCATCAATGTTGATAGACATCTCTTCACATTATTATAATATATTATCCTTAGATCTAGATAAGGTTGCTTCCCATCCTACGAGGGGAGGATGAGGGATATTCATCTCAAATCATAGTTGTATAAGATGGTTTTTATGACATAAAAAAGTCCTCATAAGATAAAGGAACATACTTAGGGATGGCAGATTGGTGAGCTCCATGATGGGATCCCATTCATCATAACCCATAAGAAGGTTGTTAGAAATAGGTGCATAATGGTTAAGAAGGTCTTCAAAAGGAGCTGAAGTACATTATAATTTTTGTTAATAAGAAGTATAAGTCTCATAACAAGGTTGTAAATGATGTTGTGAAGATGAATTAGCTGGTTTTAGTTGATTTTGAGAAATGGAAAAAGAAATGTTAGTAGAAACTTGATTGTCATTAATGTTGAAAGATGAAGGAATGGTGGTTGAAATAGAATGGGAGGTGTTATCCAAGGGAAAATAAAAAACAATATCATCAAAAGTTATAAATTCATCTTGCCCCAACTCATTTAAATGAGTTAGGGAATAATCTTGGATAACATGATATATTTGAGATAAAGGAGGAGTGTGGATAGGTCACGAATCAATGAAATCCACCACCCTTTGTATATTAGTCATGTTAACCACGTTATCTTCAGAAGTGGGGTCAAAAAGAATTTATATATTGTTGGTGGAAAGGGTGGGCTTGTCTTGGTTTTCTTAAATAGGTTGATGATTAAGAAGAGGGTCTTTGTAGATAGCTAAATGAACATTAGCTTGATTTAAGGCTTGAGATTTATCATGTGTTTTATAATCCTTAAAAGCAATTTAATAGGCTTGTTGATGCTTCTAAATGATAAAATCATGATCAAAATTAGGATAAATAAGAATATTCATAGCTAAATTATGAAGTTATCTATAGGTGTCATGAGAATTATCCCAATTAACATGAAACCAACAAAAATTGTTATGATCATATCAGGATTTCATAGGATGCTTAAGAAATTTAGTTGAAGATAGAGGTTTGTGAATGTTAATATTTTTAGATGATGATAAGTGAGGATTGGTATATTGTTGAGAAGGGGGAGCTAGTTCTGGAGACTAGTTGGGAATGACAACTTGAACATTATGAATGGTGTCATAAGAATACATAACACCATCATTGGTAACATTACAATTTTTGTTCTTAAGTAGGAGATGAGGAACCATATAAGGTTGTGGTGCCTTAAATTGACACATAAGGAAATATTGACATTTAGCTTGATCAATATCCTCCTCTAAAGTGCATGGAGAGAGAGTGTAGACCTGATATTATAATTTAGGAAAGAGGGCATTAGTAAAGAGATGGAAAATATTATCATCAGCCATGTTATGTTCACACTTGTTTGATAAAGTTTTCCACCTTTTAACAAAGGCCTAAGTAGTTTCATTCTCAATTTTTTTATAGTTTATGAAGTGGGGAAAAATGTTTTCAGGAAGATCATTATTTTGGATTTATTAAACTAAAACATTCACTAAAACTTCCAAACTAGCAATATAATGTGTTTTACATTGATAATACCAATCCAAGGCATCACCTGTGAGGATTTTGGCTAATAGTTTGGTAGAGGAAAAAGTGTTCAATTTTATCCAATCCTTGTAGATATTTCAAAATGTTTTAAGATAAAAGGTAGGATCGATCGATCCATTATAATAAAGTGTAGGTGTGATACCTCCTATATCAATTTTAGCAATTTGAGTAGTAAGAGGCTCATTTTAAAGATGTTTAATGGTTTTATTGATCAAAGGAGGTTGAGGGATGAGATTGATTTGAGAATATTGAAGAGGAGGAGGGGGAACATTTTGGTTATGTGTGCTTCAATCCATTGGTTAAGGATGGGATTGAATATGAAGAACATGGTTTTGAATTCTCATCATTTGATTTGTGTTATGAGCTTGAAAGGTATTAATTTGATTAAGTGTTTTTAATAATAATTGGTGTTTATGATTAGCATTATTAAAAGTATTAGACGTGGTATTAATTTTGGTATTGGTGGCTTGGGTACCACTATTGGTGTTGATAGGGGCTCGAGAGGAACTATGAGATTGTGAGGCACTAGTGGCAAAATTTTATTGTGTATCAAAAGATGGGATAGTGAATTGTTCAGAGGAAAAATCACTAGAAGCATGATTAGCTTGGGTATCAAACAAAGCACTAGTAGAAGGATTAAGGATAGTGGATCTATGAGAGTTTTACTAGATGTAGAACCTATCATCTTAGTGGATATATTAGGCATGGACGTGGAAGAAGTTAGAGAATAAGAGGTCATTTTATATGAAGGGGTCATAATCGAAGGAAGAGGTTGAGAATCAAAGATAGTGGTACCCACAAATCTAGTTGAGAATGTAGGAGTAAGTGAATTATGCCTTTCAGATAGACCACTAATCATAATATTGTAAATGGTAGAGGGATATTTTCCTTGATGTTGAAAAAATATAGAGATAAAGAAGAGTACTTTGGGGCTATAATTTAATTTAGGTTGGTATTCTAATGAGAAGAGAGGATTATGTTGTGAAGAGGTATCAGGGGGATTTCCATTATTCATTTTGTGAGTGGTAATGATAGCATTACTAGCATCTGAGAGAGGATCCCTAATCTATCTATAGGAGACCCTATGAGGATTGGTAAAATTAATCATGTCTATTGACTACAAGTCAGTGTTGTCATCAAGAAAAAATTCCATGATGAATGGAAATAAAGAGAGATGAGAAAGCAAGGAAATAGGAAATGATAGAAATAGTGTAGGGTCAACCTAGCATAGAAACAGTGTCTGTAAATAGTATAGGGTCAATTGGGTCAATCTAGTATAGTGAAAAAAGGTTGGGAAAAAAGTGAATAGGGTTTGAAAATAGTACAAGGTCAATTGGCTCAATCCAGTATAGTGAATAGAGACTATAAAAATGTACAAGGTTGACTGGGTCGACCTAGTATAACAAATAGGGAAAATTAGAAAGCCTATAATAGACTATGAATTAAAATAAGATAATTTTTGCAAGTAACTTGGAAAGTAATAACTAAAGGGAAATGAAAAATCAATTGGATTAATGGTGGCCAATCTAATTGAGGCACACAACATAAAACCTTGCACCAACACTGGCTAATGAAAGTTTTTGCAATACAAAATACAATTGAGCAAAGAGCAAGCAATCAAATTGGAAAGTAAATAACTAGCTAAATGACCAACCTAAATATTTATAAGATTATTAGAATATATTTTTAAATATGATGGGAAGTTGGCTATAATTAAGGAACTAAAAAGAAATCTAAGGATAATTTTAGGTAGTTTGGGCTGAAAGGGATATGTAGTGTTAATGATAGAGGCTTAGTATTGGGGCATACCCCATCACTTCACACACTGAAGTAATAAGGGTATTAGGTGATTATCTAAAATATACCATTAACCATGCTTTAAACTTGACTAGAACATTAAGTTGGCTTCCCCCTTGGTGATAAAATCTAAGTAGGTTGGCCTTGGGTAGATAATTGTTAAAATGTTTGCTTAAGATTTTGTGATTTAGTCATTTATGCATAAAATAGAAAATAGTGAAACTAAATAATTAGTTGAAAACCACCTAATTAAGATATGTGATCTATTCTAAGCTTGTAAGCAATAAAAAGTGAAATTTTTAGCTAATTACTATTGTACAAGGGTTAATTCCAACTTTGAAACAAGTTACAATGTAGATACAATTAATAATGTATGCATATAATACAGAATAGGGTCAACAGGGTCGATCCTATACCACAAAAGCATGTTCTAAAAATGAACATGGTTGAGAAAGTTGACCTCATTATATAAAAAACACATAGGATATAGTATTGGGTTGATAGGGTCGATCCAGTTGACTGTACAAGGGCAGTTTTGAAGATTGGAAACTATGAAAGACTATAAAGAAAGAGATAGAAGGATAAAAAAGGAACCTTGGTGGATCAAAGATGTAAAGAAAGAAAATTTTTGTTAGATAAATTTTTAGAATGTTTGAAAAACTTGTTAACTAGGTCGATTGGGTCAATAAAAATTTATAGCAACCTATTGCTAAGTGCATGTACTATAAAGGGTCAACTAGTTTGACCTAGTATGCTAAATAAGATATCTAAAAGTCTTGAAACTATACTAGGTCAACTAGGTTTATCCAATAGTCTAGACTAGAAGTATGGAAAGTTGAAAATCTATACTGGGTCAACTGGGTCGATCTAATAGCTTGTACCTAAGAACTTGTGCATAGAAATGAGAGTTAGATTGATGTATTCAACCCATTATGGAAAATATATGATAAAAATAATGATGAAAAGAATGAAATAATTAAATAATATCCTACAAGGATTATTTCACATCAGTTTCACCAAAATGTATGCAATAAAAAATGTATCATGTCTTTAAATTAATCATGGATTGGAAAAGATAGAGCATACCTACACTTCTGATTGGGAATACAATTATTAAATAGGAGCATGACCAAGATGGGTATCTACTAGACCTAAATAGGGGATCAATTATCATAATACACTATTCTAGGAGGGTTTTAAAGCCTCCAGACTAACACAATCATGTAATAATCCTAAGGGGGTCATAGGTTTTGATATTCACTTATTCTAATAACAAGATAGTAAATCTAATCTAGTAATCACAAAATCTTGTGGCACAAAGTGGGGGTTAGAAACAAAACAAACTAAAATAAATGTGCATAGAATACATATACTCATTTCAATGTATATAAAATCTTAATGCATGGAAGAGAAGCAGAAATACATTATCTATCTACTGTTATAAAATAGAACCAACATTAGGAATACTTACCTTTGAGGATGAACCCACTGAGCCTCAATCTCTCCCTTGGCCAAGGTGATTCATAAGATATTGTTGTGGTATGTAAGGATAAAAAAGATAAATCAGCTCTAGGTTACATAACCTATCTTCACATCTAAAAGACTTCTCCATAATATAAGATCTGTATCTCCAAAGAAAGTATCAAACCCTAAGCTTTATTCCTCAAGTAGAGTGGTCAATAAAAAATTTTCATTCACACTTATTCTTATTTTATTTTCTATATTCAAATGGTTAGAAATGAACTTGTATATATAGGTGGATCTTAGCTTAAATCCTTATAAATATGTTGGTTGTATGGGGTCGACCCTGTATGTTTTTAAGAGATAATTCACTAGGTGCCAAGCTATGTCAGCCAAAGGGCTAATGAGATCCAAAATGTATAAGGATAACCCAATAGATCTTTTATAATAATTTAAGGTTAAAAATAGTACAAAGTTAACCTAGTTGACCTAGGACAACCAACTATCAAAAGGGGAATAAGGCAAGGAACAAGAGGATAAAGATGTGATAAATGTTTCGAATGGGTAAAATTGAGAAGAATAAGATTAGGGTAAATATTTATAGGAGAAAAGTTTGTCGATGTCAAGTGGAAAAAGGGACAACAATCTTATGAACCACTTATGGTCTACCCACCCCTTCTTGGTGCACCCCTTAAGGTGTGTACTTAGAGAGATTGAGGATTGATGGGTTCCTACAAGATACAAAGTGTTAGTAAGTGATAAAAGTTTTAAAATATTATGTGTATACAAAGACAATCAAAAATAAATATCAACAAGATTTAGATAATGAATGAACCATATAATCAGTGAATAATGTGGATATGGTAGATTATAAGAATTTAACACCTTTACAAATAACATATATTTAGGATATATTAAGTGCAAATTTACAATTTTTATTTTCTCATGATCTTATCACATTACCATCTATTCGACATCAAGGTGTGGGTCATCTCTTAAATAAATAAGGCAAGGCATATTATGGATATCAAAAAATCACATTAGATGATATAGATAACTGTGAAACATTAAAGAAATATATTCATAAATACAAATATAAAATCATTATCAATATTTTACAAGATAAATAGGAACAAACACCATCAAGCCCCATAAATGTGACATACATTAAAAAAATGACTAGGAAACATCTAAAACAATAACCATTGACTATTACTTTTTTTATGGAAGGTTAATACTACAAAAATGTTTTAGTTTTTGATAGTAGATAAATTTCTATATGTAGTGTCAAAGGTTTATAATATTTGGGACATAAAATTACAGATTTATAACATAACATATGGTGGCTATATCTCCTTGGATATATATTTTTACCAATATATTATGGGCTAAAAGTGGTTGATACACACATATGGGCCATGCTTCCTAAATACATAGTGACCTTCACATTAGGATAACACTAGTTATAATATATATGTAGGCTATATTAGATTTGATAAACCAACATCTCACTTTCACACATGAATAAAGAGTGATTATGATTCAACATGATAGTGATGCTTACCATATTTAAATAGAATCTCTATAAATGATAGAAGACACATCAGTGGAATAATTAGAACTAGAGGAAGAAAAATAAATGTGATTACATAACCTCAAGGATAAGCCAAGATATGTCAAATTTAATCATGAAAAAGATCACATAATTTTAGATACATGATTTAAAATTTAAAAAATAATAATAAAAAAATCAAGTAATTATAAAATATAAACAAAATTAAATATTTAAAAAATACAAAATTAGGTCCTAAGCATGACATGATTGCTAGTTTTCACTATTTACATATGTTATTTATAAAATGCTTGTTAGATGACATATTATTTACATAAACACATGAATTTCATGATATATAAGTGTTATTAAGGACATATATGTTACACATGGCCATAAAGATGTTTGTTTTCCCTCTACCCAATGGCCATGTCAATATTGGGGCATCTTATTCTGCATGTTTCACTATAAAAGTTTATATCTTTCTATAACCTTTATGCCACATTAAGACACATGATTTTTTATTTTATCAAGTAAATAATAAGGTTTAATGAGAGTATTAAAACCTAATAGTTATAACAATAGAAAAAAATAGATTAAGACCCAAAAGCTGAAGAACATATAACAATCGACACAAAAAATAGTTAGCAGAAGCCCATAATAGAATACCAAACAATACTAATAGAAAAGTGAAATTACTCAGGGGGTATAATATCCTTCATGAGTTCCTTATTTGGGTCCTTATCATATGCATTTTACTTTAGATTATCCTTGATAATACTTGCTTGGATCCTTCTGTATGAGTCTTCAACAATGTCCTTTAGGAGGATCATCCTCAGTTTCTTTTAAGCCTCCTTCTCTAAGTTCTTCTTAGGGTGGTTAGACATAAAAAGGGGTTCAAATAAGGGTTTGGAAGTGAGAAGAACCTCCAGCCTTTTCTTATTTATACCTATATGGGGGATCCTATACCTTACTGATCTGTGAAAAAGCCTGTAAGACTTTTCTAACTTCCCTATTAATCGAATTCCTTTCTTTAATAAGATAACCCAGACCTAAACCCACTTTGTGGAGTTTATCATTGAAATGTTACAGCTGTATTCTATTTTTTTTGACCAAATTAGACAAGAGGGCCTTACCTTTCCTTGATTATTCTACCACATATTCCTCTTCAAATATGATTGGTTTAGTTTGTTCATGATGAGCTATAGGGAAAGGTCCCATGTAGACTTTTAGAATTAGGGTTCACACATCATGGGATGGGAGGAGGCTAGGGAGAGTCTTAAGTTGGGTCTTATTTTGGGGAGTCCTCCTCCATTGAAGACACCCAATGGATATTCTTTCCCATGCAAGGTCTTCCCATGTTTAACAAGCATAAAGATAAACCCTTGGTGAATGATGGCATTTGCTTCACTAATTTAAAATGTGATGATAGTGCTTTCAATGGATTTCAATAGATAATATGGAAATTTGATTCTAATTCCTTGGAAATGATTTAAAATTATGAAATGATGTGAGAAGTTAAGATTTAAATTACCCTCCAAGGTTAGGTGTTTCATGATATGAAGGAAAACTTTTGGTCAATACCTCAACAGGTCCATATGTAAGAACCCCTTTTTATCTATTTTTAGGGCCTCATTTGTCTATAAAAATCTTTTCATCATCTTCATGTTCTTGTATTGGTCTTTTAATTCCTTTGTTCCCTCACATGACATCCCTATAACCTCCCTAATAAGCTTCTCAATGGTGTTGTTTCTAATGCCTCTCATCTCCACCATTATTTTATTCTAGGATGCAACAAAATCTTTAGCAAGGTTTGCATCATGCCCTATGAATCAATACATATATTATTTAAGGCCCTCTTTCACAAATTACTACAAAATTTCTTGTTCTCATGGACCTCTATGCATGATAGTTGCTTCAGCCTATCTCTATCACCCCCCATATTGTGCAAATTAGAATGTAGATTATTTGAATGGTGAAATAAACCCACCTTATCTTAGTTATGTTTTATATTAATGAAAATATTAGGGATTAATGTAAATTATCTATCTCACCCCAAAACATTACTATCCCATGCATATTGATGATGGTTTGGAATGAGTGTGAAGGAATAACAAATAGGATGTAAGTTTTACATGTGTGTCTAATTCCACTGCATACTAGGACTTGATTGATTAATTTTTATGGCCTTGCTAATGTGTGGTGGTACATGGATGCTTTTATTCTAGATAGGAAAAAGTGGTAGACTAACTCCAACATTGGCTAGTAAATCTATCACCCTATTTCATTAGTGATAGGTATGAATGATAGAAGAGTTCCATAGGTTACTAAGTATTCCCTTGACATCATTAATGAGAGATTTTATGGTGTGTGAGGGGGTGATATTTTTAGACAAAGCATCGTGTATTTTTAAGGAATCACCTTCTATGATTAATCTTCCATTTGGAGCTATACAACTATTTGAATGTCCCAAAGCACCACTTTTCCTTCTGCCATGTGATTGGTTTGGGTCCCCATAAGATTGACATAAGTAAAATCCATCTTCCTAAAGGAGTTTTTGATTACCCCTCCACCACCTTCTATTCCTATATTATCTTTTGATGCTTTGTTTAAATTTAGCTTAAGCCAGTCTCTTAGTGAGGTGTTCCACTTAACTTGTTTCCTCAAAATTCCTTTAGTTGGGGATGCTATGTTTTGATCTAAATTCCATTTTCTAAAGATATTTTTTTCTTCCATATATATCAAATGTTTGTATTTATGGTATAAATACCTCCAATTCTTGATAATATCTTGACATAGATGAGAAAAAATTGCTTTAGTGTTGTGTTTTTTATTGGATAAAATGCCATCATTGTAGACTTTCTAGATAGCCCAAAACTTGTAATGAAGGGCCATAAGACAAAGAAAATAAGGGAGGGAATTTTCTAGGGTGGATTCCATTAGGTAATGAGGTCTAAGAAGGTATTTATAAATATTAAATTTGGCCAAGATCTAGTCCAAAATGTAAGAACTAAAGGGACATATCAAGAAAAGATGATGGATTGAGTCTTTAACTCTTATACAAAGGGGACATATATTAGGTAGGATAAGTACTTATTTGGAAATATTGTCTACCATGAGTATTTTATCTTGAGATACAAACTATAAAAATATATTTAACTTGGGTGTGAGGTACTTGATCTAGAGGATATTCTGGTATTTCCATTTGCTCTCTAGACCCATATTAGTAAGATGACCAAAAGTTAATGTATATTTCCTACTATCTTCAGCAACCTAAAGGAGGTAGTAATCCTTAGGGAAGATAGGAGTATTGATTTTACTAAATAAAGTATTAAGGTCTTAGATAGCTTGGATGGATTCCACATTGTTTCTATCAATGCATAGTGCTTTACAAACTTTTGAACCATTGATCCATTCCTAATAGTCTTTCATGTTACTTCCCCATCTTTCCTTAAAAGTTACTAAAATATTATCCCAATTACCATAAGAGATGAGGGGGGAGTTGGATATTCATGGGTCATCCCAAAACTCAATTTTCTCCCCATTCCCTATTTTCCATTTGGCTTGCTTTATCAATAAGTCCTTACAATTGGTAATGGAATTCTAGAAGGTAAATCCATCGATAGGGCCTTCTTCCCAAAGAAATATGTCTTCATCATTTCATTCCAAATATTTGGATCTGATAATATTGGTCCACTATTTCTCTTCTTTCAAAATGTTCCATCCCATTTTGGCAAGGTGGGCATAGTTCATGTTTTTTATCCTTCTAAGACTAAGACCCACATTAGCCTTGGGGAGGCATGCTTTTCATAATAAACTAGTGAAATTTGAAATGATCCTTAACCCCTCTCTATATAAAATTTATTTTTATTTATTCAATCTTATCCACCACTTTACTAGGCACACAAAAAATTGACATGAAATAGATAGGTATGCTTTGTAATGAAGTTTTGAGTAGTTGGGATTTTGTTGCCTGAGTGAGTACATAGCCTTCCAAAAAATATCTTCCTCTAAATTATATCAATGAGTGGATTAAAAAAATAAAGAACTATTCTACCATCCAAGAGGGGTATTCCTAGGTAAGTTGATTAAAGATAAATCACCTAGCATTCTAGAATGTTTGCAAGTTTCTTCTTCATCAAAACTAGGGTGTTGATAAAGAAGATGGAGTTCTTTCAAAAATTAATACATTGATTGATGACTATCTCATAGTTTTAGAGAGTCAACTTGAGATGTCAGGATTCTTAAACTAAGGCTTCCCGAAGGAGTAATGTATCATTAGAAAATTACTCATGCATGATTGGGTTGGTGTTACATGCCACTTTGATGCCTTTGATAGTCGCTTATACATGAGATTTTTTTGGGATTATCCCTAGAATTTATGCCAATACAATGAAAAGGTAGGGAGATAGAGGATATCCCTATCTTAATTCTCTAGAAAGAAAAAAATATCCTTTGAAGATTTTGTTAATCAATGTGGAGAATTTTGGCATTGAGATGCAACTAAGGATGATTTTTCTAACCTCCACATTAAAATCTTGTTTTTTAAGAATTTGACGAGGAATCTCCAGGAGACTTGATCATAAGATTTATTCATGTCAAGTTTGGAAAACATACTCTACCTTGAATTAGATATGGAGTGTATGGATTTGTGTACCATGATGATACCATCAGTAATTTCTCTTCTTGAGATAAATTCTCCTTGTTGTTCCCTAATCACTTTGTCCAGTAGAGGTTGTATTCTTTTCACCAAAAAGTTTGAATATATATTATAAATGGAGTTGAATAAGCTTATGGGTCAAAAATATTGAATATTTTTCACCCCTAATTTATTTGGTATGAGGACAAAAATAGTGCTTTTCATTTCTTGTAGGATGGATCTTGAATAGAATAATTCATTCATGGCTGCTTCAACTTACAAGTGAATGATGTCCCAAATTTTTTGGAAGAAAAATGGGTGGATTAATTATGATCGAGAGCCTTGAATGATTTCATTTAAAAGACTACCCCTTTAACCTCTTTAATCAAAGGAGGTTTAAGGATAGAAACATTATCTACTGAGGTAATGACTTCATTGATTTTATCAAGGTAGTTTATTTGATCAACTCATCAAAGGAGGCATATTCCATCAAATTTTTGAATAATTATGTGTGATATTTAATCTCATCCTTTTCATTATTGATAATGTCATTATTCAATTATAGATGATTTATTCTATTAAAATTCCTATGTCTACAAGCAAATTGGTGGAAGAATCTAGAATTTCTGTCACCTTCCTTCAACTAGATAGATCAAGATTTTTATCAATAATACACCTATTAATTTTCCTCAAGATCATGAAATTGGATTAGTATTTCATTTTATTGGAAAATGATTTTTTTTTCCATGAATAACTATTAATTCTTCTATATTTATCAGTTCCTCAATTTATTTCTTTTGAATGAAAATGTTTCCAAAAACTTCTTTATTCCATTTTTAAGGTTCCTTTTTAGGAAGTTAAGTTTTTAAACTAGGATGTACATATCATAACCTAAGAAAGGTTCTTCCACCATTCCCTTAAGGAACTATTCAGCTCTAGATGATGTAACCACATACTTTCAAACCTAAAAGGGATGTTCTTTGGTTTTGAGAGCCTTTCCCCTTCAAATACTAGTGGGTTGTGATAAAAAACAATTCTAGGGAGGGAATAAAGAGAGATAGAGAAATAAATATCCCAATTGAGAGAGATAAGGAAATGATCAAGATGAACCTAGATAAGATTATCTCCTAGTCTTATATTTGACCAGGTAAAAGGGCTACCTTTGAGCTCCACATCAACTAGGCTAGTACTTGCAAGGAAGTCATCAAGGTCAGACATACTATCTATGACATCTAATATCCCACCATTATTTCCCTCATAGAGAGTGGAGTGTTGAAATATCTAGCCACTAACTAGTTTTAGAGCTCACAAGTTTTCCAAAAGGCTATAAGATCTTCCCATAATTTTCTCCTTGTAGTTTTGGATTTAGGGGCATAGATGTTAGATAAAATCCATTCTTCCTTACTAGTAATATCTATAAAGAGAATGGATACATGTTTGTTAGTTTTCATATATAGGCCACCTTATAAAATTTATGAGTTCAATAATACCGCTAGGCCTCCTAAGGCACCCTTAAAACTAGAAGATGTAAAACTAGTCCTTTTCCAAATCTTATCATAGCATAAACCCAAGGCCCCTTCAAACATTTTTATTTCTTGAGTAAGACTAATTATAGGATTAGTTCTTAGTCTTATATTGCTAAGGGTCTTCTACTTTCTAGGGTTATTTAGCCCCCTAAATTTCCATGCGAGGAACTTCATTTCCTAAGTTTGATAAAGTGGATTTTAAGGGATTGTTGATAACCCTTAGCTATTTATTTAGTTATTTCAATTTTATGAACAACCATACTCAAATATATACCTTGAGGTTTATGGGTGACCCCTATATCTATTTTATTTCTCTCTTTCCTAGTCTTGGACTAAGTTCTAAATCCTTCCTCTTGATTTACCTATAAATAGGGTGAGTTTATAGTAAAACATTATCCCTTATACTTGGTTATCACCATGAGAGTGTTTAGGGAGTCTAATAATCTTTTTGATGAATTACAATAATTTTTCCTAGGACCTATATTATAAAATAAAGGACTTATGTGAGCCAGAGATAGTGTCGAGTTAGAATTATTATCTTGGTTTGTCTTCAGGCTAGAACAATTTAGAGTTGTCCCCTTGGGGGGTGAAGCATGAGTATTGTCTTGATATTTTAAATTTTAATTAGGGGTGGATAAAATGACCTCATCTATAGAGTCATCAATACTCATCAATAAAATTGATAAAGGAACAATCGTATTGAGGAGAGTATTCACCTTTTCATTTGGAGTGGATCATTTGGGAGGAGTGATTACCACCACCTTGAGATCAGTAGGACTAGACTGTAGGGATGGACTCTCAAGGTTATTTTTAATATCCTAGGGAGAACCTTTCATGAGTGGGGTTCTTTATTATGTGGGATAGTTGAGCTAATCTAGGGGAATATGTTGCACCTTGGCTTGTCATTCAGAGAAACAACTTTATTAGTGATCCTAATACCTTTCAAGGGTCCAGAAGAAGACATTTTAGGAGTATAAATATTTAGAAGGAGGTCATCCAATTTTATTGAGATATCTTTATGCTTTGATTGGGGAGTCAATTTTTAAACCTAGGATTACTTAGGTGTGAGTGGAAATTTAATCTTATTAGGACAATCTTTATGCAAATAGATAAGAACATTACATTTAGGGTAGAAGATGGCCTAATTATCATATTCAATGTATTGGGCCCATTCACCATATTTAGATTTGATATTTATCAAATGAAGTAGAGATTTATCAATTGACAAGAATACAAGGAACTAAGATTCCACCATCTTTATTCTAGATAGGGTGACTAAATTAATGGTGATGGGATATTTTAATGCTCTGACAATACCCATTATCACTTCTAGGTGCCAATATTCTAAGGGTAACTCTGAAAGGATTACCCACATTAGGATGTCATCCATAAAAAATATGATCAAATTGGTTCTAACCTTCCAATGCCCCATGTTTATTCTTTACTTTCCCATAAACCATAGGTGCTCAGATAAAACTCTAAAATAATCTTCTTGGTTAGTGAAATTGATCAAAAAAACTCCTTGTCAAGGTCAAAATCTCTAGTTGACTTTTAGGTTTCTAATTTAGGTTGGCACATCTTTTAAAATATTTGATGTTATGACTAAATCCATTTACCCTATCCAAAATTGAATTTTACAAATCCACATCTACTTTTTCCACCAAAGATTAGGGTATAGAAACATATATCTCATTATGCTTGACTGATGGGATGATGTGGAAATATAATAGTTTCTGACCCACCTAACACTTTCCATGCACATAATCAACCCAAGATAGGGGAGATGTGTGAGGGGAGTGTATCTTTTGAGGTCCCAATTGTTTTTTGGTCATAGTGTTGGTAGATACATTGTGGACCCCTGATGATGCTAGGTTTGTGTTTTTATTTAGATTCCCTTGGATCTTATCACAAAGCTCTATCTTGACCTCCAACCCATCTCTATTACTCAATTTTTACCAAAAAATTGCTATTTCCTCCTCTTCTTTACTCTTATAGTTTTCTTACCCAATGTCAAATTAAAATTATTGAGGTCCTTCCACTTCTTTTCTTCCTTTACCACTTGCCATTTTCTTGAAGATCCAAAAAAATTATGTTAGTTAAGACACATATGTTACTAAAATATGCCTTGATATTTTAACATTTATTACACATTGATACATGAAATGCCATTATACTATGATGTGACATTGATATATATGAATGGTGTAAACTAATTTCTTATTTTATGTTACATTACTAATGTTACTATTCTACATGATATGTTACTTTGTGTCTGGCCTTTGTTCTTATATGATGTAACATATTTGATGTTACTTTTTTGAAACATTTTTTATGTCCTCTTTCATGTAAATCTTGGCATTTTTTTGTGATATTTTATGTACCTTGTATGTCACCCTGGGCCTATGTGTGACACTAAAGATTGTACTTGTTGAGCTTGTTGACATTGAGGGGTTCCATGATTCATATAATGAATTATTATTATGTAGTCTTATTGATAAAATACTTATAAAACATTATTCATTTATACACCTATCTAAATATGACACTTAAATATATTTCATTCCATATGTTACATAGATGCCTTTATTAATACATGCATTCCTATGATGACATATTCTCAAAATGATCAAATGATATTACATGATGTTATATTTACATATGACATGATGCAATTAACTCTTATTTTGGGATGAGTGACTTATAAAATGCATATATTATCTCAAATGGGGGCATTAAAATGTGATTACCTTAGATACATAAGCCTATATGAGTTGAAAATAAGAGTATAGTACAAACTTCATAGATTTCAGAGATTGATATGGTTTAGATACATGAAAAATATTAGCATATTGATATAGAGTACATGGGTAGCATCCATCATACAAATTCACTTTATAAACACTAGAGAAAAAATTAGTACACATTTGGATGCATATACATAATAGTTTATAGGAAAAAAATAAAGGTTTCATATACATTTGAGATACATGTCAAATTAAAAATATAGATGCATAACATTATATATCAGTTGGTACAGATTCAAGGGACATAAAACTATTTCATGAACACATACATAATAGTATAGTCTATATTTTAATGAATAGTGTTTATCATTACACTTGAGACTTATCATATGTGAGATATTTATGGGGGCATGTACATGGTCCATTATATTTTGATCATGTATTATATTCTACATAGAATAAAACTAAACAATCAAAATGCACATACATAGTGGGGGCATGGACATTGTTCATTCCTTTATGATCAAGCGTTATTATTTTAACATGGATATATCTTGATGAAATTGGAGAAAAACATTACAATTGAATCTATTATCCATATGTAGTGGTTGATTCATTTTTGAGTGAGCCTTTCTTGATTCATTCTCTCATTTACCTATGTAGTGTTTTTATTGAGATGAACCTATCTACATGGTTCTCTATCTCTTTTTATTGAATATTTATGTGGGTTATTACATTGTGTAATTATACCCATATTCATGATGGTTGAGGTATGTTTCATTCATAAATTAGGCCCCTATATAGCTACACAATTTTGGGGCTCAATTACCCCAAATCTTTAATGATTCAATGAGAAAGCATCATCTCTAATGAGTTTCAAGGGAAACATGGATTTCACCAACAAATAGGTATAATCTAACCTTTAATATTTATATTTTAAAAATAATATTTCATATTTCAAATATATAAATTGATAAATTAATTTTCATTATTGGTTTTCATGGATAAAAGCTACACATTTGAGCCATCTCCCAAAAATCAAAGTGTGTTGTACTTTATAATAGGGGCTTATAATGTTGTCTTTTCTAGTAGTATATGTTTATATTATTTAATAGGGTAGGTGGATGGGACCTATTGTCACAAAATATCACAACCTATAGGACCTTTTTAAATCCTACTCTAAGATTTGGGCAACATTGGGATACCTCTAGGCCTATGGGTTTCCTATAGTAGAGGTAGACCTCTAGGTTTAAGGGCTAGCTCCCTAGATTGATCTTTAAGTGCTTATCATCTAAATTAATTGATTGATCATGTGAAAAGGGATAAAAATATGCATGAAATTAAAATATTCTAATGGGGTGATATACCAAAAGGATATCCACTATGTTATCATACTCTTGCATAAAGAGACAAGACCTACAACACTAGCTTCAAAGTCCTAAGATATTCTAACATTAATATTTAAATATGGAGGTGATATGCATGAGAATAATAAAGGTAAGTATAACATATGTTAGTAACCTGTTGAATACACTAGGAATAATATTACATTTTAATGGAGTCAAACACACTAGTTACACTCCGTATGACCTGTTAGAATGACAACTTCTTGCACTAAACATGAAAGGATTAAGAGAAGCAAGGATAAAAGGTTATCACTAAACCTCACCATAAATCACTTAAAAAATTAGATAAGATGTTTTTAAACTCAAAACTAGATTTCATGTATTATTTAAAGGAAAATTACAACATCAAACTATTAGGGATTCATCATACTAGGTGTGGAATTTCAATACAAGATCCAAAATGGCTAGCATTTGTAGAATGTGTAAGAGGAAAGAGAGAAGAATGAAGCTCAAGAGTCACAATAAAAAGTGTAAATATGAGAGAGATAATTTAATATATATGATAATGGATTATGAAATATACCATGAGGTGTCTCTTTAGACAAATGTCCTTTTAAGAATGAAAACTCCTCAAAACTAGTGTAGGACCCTTCAACCACCTTCTTGGTAACAAATTTCATCATTTAGCCTTTATTGAGTGCTCCAAATAAGAATAGGAATAAATAAAACAAGTGAAATATGATGGGGGGGGGTAATAAAAATATCTAACATGTATTAGATGTGTCCCTAACTATTGGTATCCTTCTAGATAAGATTTCTCACTACCTACAGCCACCATCACTAGTTCTATAGGTCTGTCTTCACATTTGACACCAAAATGGCCTTTAATTTTTAAATAAAATCAATGAAATGGGTGATATGAAATATATCAAGAGTATTATTTTCCTTTAATCCATCAAGAATATCTTAAAAGGCCTCCTCAATTGGACTTATCACTTTCTCACTTGGTGGTCACCTTCCATTCTCATTGTTTTCCACAAACTGCTTTAAGTGAGGGGGATTGAAAAGGTGTTTGTATGTTTATATAAATAAATAAATTTACATGATGGGTTATATTAGGTTATAATTAAACTTTACAATTTATTAACATCATTTAACTCTCCTCTGAACCTATAAATGCATAAAATCTATCAAGAAAACCTATTTTATACCCTGTCCATAAAAGTAAGGTATTAACCAACTAGATGAGGTGGATCTCGAGAGAAAATTTTTAATAAAAAAATAATTTCTAAGTAATACCATACATATTGGATGCATCTACATCCATTTATTTTCAATCGGGTCATGAGCAATGGTTTTTTAGGGTTTTAAGTAGTTTTGACTCTTAAGGATTGTTCATACAATACTGACATTCAAACCTTAGATAAATTACACTAGAATAATGTTAAGGGACTTAATAAACATATAATAACTCCTAAAGTCTCCATGATAAGTATATATACCAATGTGAGCTTCTAAAGATGGCTTCTCAAGCCCTTCTTTACATTATGTGTACCCTAAGTTGTTCTTAAGCCAAAAATGACCCATCTATGGGGCGTATCTACAAAATAAAGGATAAAAATAACCTTATATATCTCCATTAAGGAGATAAAATGTATTTTAGGGTTCAATTAGTGTCATAAATGAGATTAGCCCTCTAATTGGACTTTACGCCTAGTTTAGGCTTGATAGGCCTAGTCTATGTTCCTAACCTAACACCTTCCTTCCATGCCCTATCAGAACTATGATGCCTCTATTATGTTGGTTTATATTCAATACA
Organism: Torreya grandis; assembly: GCA_037957365.1. Taxonomy (NCBI): domain Eukaryota; kingdom Viridiplantae; phylum Streptophyta; class Pinopsida; order Cupressales; family Taxaceae; genus Torreya; species Torreya grandis. Next base: position 2,733,657 of record JARHVA010000596.1, on the reverse strand, counting down.
ACTCTCCACACATTTATTTTAATTTTATAATCTTCCTCAACACCTCCCCTTATCATCAACTCAACAAGCTTGTAAACTTGATTGCCTAAGAGTGTCCTCTATCTGAGATATAATAGAGGATATCTCCCCTATCTAATAAAGAAATGTGAAGATATGAAGGGATAAAATATCTATTTAAAACATTATGTAATAAATTATATGGTCAGACCACCTATGAAAATCCATTACACCCCAACTTTCTAAAATAGACTTTCAAACTATAAGACTGTGAACAGAGTTTGTATTGCTGATTTAGTCTGAGAACTATATAAAGGTGTGGTATTACCCCTGTGATTATGGTATTCAAAAATTTATCCTATAATTAATATATTTCAAATATTACCTTTCATTCTTTACTGACCTAGGCATAATTAGCAAATAGTGTACTGTGTATTCACTCAAAAAAGGCATCCTTGTAGGTGAACATTTCATATTAGACCTTATATTTCATGTCATAAGACCTATTTAGAGTCTTTTAAAAATTTATTTTGTGAAAAATGATCATAAAATTATTGTAGCATGCAACTAACACTCAACTATCATGTTCTAATATGCAGTCACCCTATAGTCAAACTATGAATGATTATCTATGGATAAAAGATACCTATAAGTTGTATTTGTGCTTGAGACATATGTATTTCATAACATTATTGAATCTTACCAAGTAATTTAAACTATATCTAATCTCAATAATAATTTTTATTCACCTAGGGCTATGTGATGTCCTCCCTAGTCACCATAGCTAGTTTCCAACACAAACTCAGTATGGATTTAGGTGTTCTTCTAGCCTAAAGACTCCTGTAGGTGAATTTTTGAGTCAAAAACCTAAATTTAAATATTTTTAAATTTTTATTTAGAATATATTACCAAATTCATACACTTAATATCAACTATCTTGAAATCATGCCACTACGTGTCATTATTGCCTTGTAGAGTCACTTCAACTTCAAGAACACTACATATAACACTGACCATCTATAATGAAAAGTTACATATGTTAGAAACTTTATTTTATCACCTTCTAATAGTCAATAACCCGACATATAATGTTAATACACTACCCTTATGATTGGGTCACATCATGAAAACATCTAGTCTAGCACAAACCTCAAAATTATCTAGAATGAGAAGGTTAAACATAAGCAAAGTCCTTATTTCAGAAATGTTAAGGTAGCATGTCTATAAAGTGGCTCTCTCTAATTATGGAAATTATTTAAAGTATATTTTTCATCATATAAACTCCATCATGATTTTTATGACCTTTCCAACTTTCTCAACTTGATAGGGGTCTCAAATAGGATCCAAAAATTATGTCTAACTCTGTACAGCCTCTGTAGGGAACACTTATATATGCACATACAATATATGGAACTATGAGTATGGAGAATTGGTTGTCTCAACCAATCTCAAAGAATCATTAGATAAATTAAATATATCATTTACATCTCAATATATATATCAACACTTTGAAAATCTCCTCATTACATCACCATGGTTGTGTAGATCTCCTTTTACCTGCATGTGGATGAATATTTGCAAAAAAGTCTGACTATGTACCATATATGACTATATTGTTTCATATGAGACATTATTGAGAAAAATATATGTAAGGAAAGGTGATTAAAATGATATATAAGAAGTAAAAACATCATACCCTCCATTTCTTGAAACCTTGACAAGAAAGAAAAACCTTTATAGTTGATGAATTATGCCTATAACCTAGCAATGGAGCTCCCACTAGAAGAATGAAGTGTTTGTGATTTTAAAATCACATTTACACATGAAAAATGAATATAAATAATGAGATAATTATGTCCAATTCTTCTATATATACTTTCATAAATTGGTTTATATGGACCAATGCAAATAAGAGAGAAACCTATAGGGTGTGGGAATAAGAATGTAAAAAAAGTAGTAGACTTATAAACAATGGTTAATAGAGCATAAAAAATCAATCCTTTAAATATTTACATGAAATTTAAGTATACTAAGATTAATATCTACCACCGAGTGGATTTGTCCAGAATCAACCCCTGATGTTCGTACAAGACCAAAACTGGTTGGTCATTTTTGCTTGCCTAGTAGAGTGATGAAAGAATAAAATTTTTTTAGGCCATTTTCAAGTTTTCAAAATATGACCAAATATAATAATGAGTTCAAGGGAGTTGAAGAGTCATTTTATAATCCTACCACACGTTCCACACTCTTGTATAAGATGTACAACTACCAAAACTTCCTCTTTTTAAAGTGTTTTCTTGTTCTGAGAAACCTATAAGTTTTTAGTTAAGAATGACATGCGTGATAATAAATTGACATGGGTAACATTGAGAAACACTTTTTATTACATGGTAAAACCATACAAACCTCATAAATGGCCCTAAATAATGACCCTAAGTAACATGAAATGACTTAGGACTAAAATTGACTATGATCAAGGTTAATAACACATTAAATGGCATCACTAGGACTATGGTACACCCTATTACATCCTAATATACCATTATATAAAATTTTAATATAGGGGGTTGACCTATCTTGACTTGTGGTTAAAATATTCAATAGGATATAAATGTCAAAACCAATGCTATTGTACTTTGAGTTTACCCACTCAATACCCTATATAGTTTAGTAAGTCTTGGTAGAGGCTTTATGATTTAGGGTTTATATTATATATAGTCTATGTCTTAGGTTAAGGTATACTTAGAGCTTGGGTAGGGGTGGTGGGTCCCTAAAGTCCCAAACCAAATATACCATACTTTAAGTATAAATTAAAATGTAAGGAATAACCTTAGTTCACTACTCTTACCTTCCTTACTGTGATGTATCTAAGAAAGTGAGTGAATGAAGGGAGGGAAAAATCTTGCATAATATATATGGATGTGGGGAACTTCCCTATCCATTATTTTGGTGAGTATAGTAAGTGTCTCATCATATAAGGAAAATAAAGGGAGGTGGGCATGTGCTTCCTAATGTGGTTAGGCAAACATGTTTCTTATGTAATACTACTAGTATAGAGAAAATGTGTGTTGGGGAATACACTCTATGTTTCCCTCTATTATATATGTAAGTAGGGGAGTGATCTTCATTTTTGTATGGAATAGTTGGTGTGGGGTGGAGGAGCCTATGTGGTTAGCAAAGTATTTTACTTGATCCATCTATATATAGATAAGGGTGGTGGGATGGTGAGGCACCTAGTCTAATGTATTGTATATAGAGGGGACCATAGTTATAGAGAAAGGGTTCCCCTCAAGTTTAGGTGGCCTAAGGGTATTCTTTGATGTGATGAGGCTAGTATACTCATCGATGGGATTGGATAATTTTGCTATTATGGTGAGGTGAGGTTAAGAGAACCATGCTCATATATATATTTAGAGGCTTATGTTACTCTGTCTCTATCTATCCACCCTATGCTAGTATTTCTTCCTATAACTAAAATGTTATCTATCTATTTATCCATCCCCATGATCTTATATCAGTTTAGAGAAAGGGTTATGGGTGTATACACGATTTTATTAGAAAAGTATGGGAATATAAATGAACTATTAAGAGAGAAAGTGGGTGGGGATGTTGGTGTGGTTAGGTGAGTATGGTCCTGAACCCCATTTGACTAGGGAGAAGGCATATGGGCATATTATTACCAATGTGGTTAGGTGATTAGGATGGCCTAGGTATATATATAAATATAGAAGGTGAGGGTGGACTAGGTATATAAATGAATAAATAAGGTGAGGGTGTCATAGAGTATATATCTAAATACTATATCTATGTAATGGACTATCTATATCTAAAAAGATATCTATATAGATTATATAGTAATAAAAAGTGGGATGGAATATACTTAATGAGTGGTGTACATAATATATACTATATATATAAGACAAGGGGTAAAAAGAGACCCAAAGGAGGTAAGATAGGCTATCTAGGTGGCCTTTGTGTGGACCCCCTTTATAACTATATATATAGAGGTAGCTATGGTCTTATGGTTAGGAAAGTGGGGTTAGGTTTAATAGGGGTATGTGCCCTATTATGTGGTTAGGTGAGTGGGGGGTATATCCTCATTGGTTAAATGGTAGGGAGTAGGGGAAGTTGGTTATTCCTTCCTATCACATATCTATAGATAGGGATAATGAGGGTATAAGGTTGGAAAAAGACCCCTATATCTATAATGTGGTCATACCCCTAATCTTCAAGCATTTAGGGAAAAACCACCTCACTTGTATTGATTAATCACTCTTTGGTTGAGAATTTCACCCACATTGGTTATTACCATACCATATAGATATAGGGGGTTGATCATATCACCCATATTGGTTGTTACTATACCATATAGATAGAGGCAGGGTAAATTTTAGTGTTGAATATTCATTAATTCATGAATATTCACTTTTTGGTAAATTATATTTGTCAATTTTTTGGGAGTAGTACATAGGACCCATTCACCTGAATTTTTAGAATTTATAAATTTTTAGGTTTAGATTGCAAATTATTTATAATATTTATGGGGACATCCATATTATTCACCTTATGTGTGTGTGTGTGTGTGTGTGTGTGTGTGTGTGTGTGTGTGTGTGTGTGCACACACACACACACACACACACACACACACACACACACACACAAACACATGTGTTCATAGGGGTTACCATACAAGTCTCATTCTTTACCTCATTACCATGTTGAATATTGAGGTCACCTGACAGATAGGTTGTGGGATAAATAAAAAATATTTCAAAAAATTTAATAAACCTTAATATTATTGAATATTTTATTTTTTCTTGAATAGATATGAAATTTAAAAAAAAATCATCTCAATCTATGTCCATATACAAAAGTTACAGCCTTAGAAAGTTAGCATTTAATGCCTCCCAACTGTATCATGGTGCTATCTCCTAGTAGCATCATGATGATATTCTCAACAACATGATATCACTCAAAATTATTCTATCACATGGTATCATGCTACCACTCAACATCATGCTACCACTTAAAAGTATGTTATCACCCAGCAACATGTTGTCATTTGACAACATGCTATGATGTAACTAAATAAATTCTAAAGGCCATAGCTTTTGCATACAAACTTGAATTGAGGATTTTTTAAAAATTGTATATTTTTTTGAGAAGAATAAAATTTTTGGCATGTTATTGGGTGACATAGTGATATCGTGTGATATAGTTCTATCCAGTTACATAGTGTCATTTCCCAACAGCATGATATGATGTAACTGAGTAACAACTTCTAGAGGCCTAAACTTTTGCATACAGACTCATTTTGAGATGATATTTTTTGAAATTGTATATATTTCAAATAGGAATCCAAATTTTATAATTATACTAGGTGAAATAGTGTTATTTCATGACATAGTGTTGTTGGGTGGCATAATACCATTATCTGATGACATGATACAATACAACTAAGCACCAACTTTAGGAGGCCATAAATTTTGCATACAAACTTAGTTTGAGACAAATTTTTTAAAAATTGAATATATATTATAGAGGAATAAAAATATTAAATAATATTAAAGTTTAGGAAAGTTTTTAATATTTTTTTTTAAACTTATCCCACAACCAATATGTTTTAACTATGTAGATGGATGGCTGTATAGAAAACTTAAGAAGGTGATTTTTTTTTGAAATTTTAATGTTCACCAAGGATACAAATTTGATTCACCTAAATAAACCTAATGGGGTTTTTATATGGTCTCTTAAAATGAACCCTAGATATAGGGGGATCAAACCTCTCACATATGTCTACTTGTCCTCAGTATACATGGTATTACCCCCATAGAATTAACTCCTAGTAGGTTGAGGGTATCATTTTTTTAGTCATGATCAATACACCATAATTATTGGGTAGGTGAAGGTGTTATTTATCAACTATATATGTGAGATGATAGGAGGCCCTCAATGTATTTATATATAGTTGATCAATAAATTGATCTCATATAAATAGATATAGATGGCCTTGACCACCTAATATAAAACTTGATTTGTGGAAATACTCTTTATTTGACCTTATATATATATAAATAGATAATAATTAAAGTTTTTATTTGATCAAAAATAAAATAGATGATATAAATATAATGATGAAGTTATTTTTTAATCAAGTGGAATATATATGAGAAAAATAGAAAGACAAAGTGATTTATAATTTAGATATATATGGAACCATGAACCCACTATATTGATCAGTGTTTTCCCATTACATTGTGAATACTCATTCCAATAACTAAATGGATGGTACACCACAAATCCCTTGAATTAAAAGGGCCCCTTACCCTTATGCTTTAATTATAATGAGAAAGGGAAGGGTAAGCACACTACACTCAAGATAGAAGAGGTAGGTCACTACCTATAGGTGGGGGTGGAGTAGAAGTAAAATAAGATATATAAAGTATGACCTTTGTTTTCTAATTCTAACAAGTATTTATAACTAGATAAGGGTAAGGCTATACTATAAATATAGCATAAGTCCTCTGGATATTTGGCATAATTCCCTTTTAGTAAAGAAAAGAGGAAAGGTATGATCCTCAATTAGAGGGAGTGTCACACCACCCAATAATAGATAAATTTGAGTATAGATAGGGCCAAATCATATTGGGAGAGGGATAGGTATTTTGAGGGGATGCACATATAGGGACTCAAATGACCCTACAAAACTATTTGGGCTCAACCCCACCCATACATTTACATGGAATTATTTTATCAACCCTTACATATAAATATAGACATAGATGAATATGCCCTAGAGATAGATGTGGTTCAACCTAATCGAGGGATGATAAATGATAGTTTTGTTAGTCAATATCCCTAAAATAGTACCAAAAATTATCTCACTAGATTATATAGAATTGAGAGTCAATACTATTAATGTACTTTACTTTAGCTAAACTATCAAGAGATCTAACCTCTATCTATTGGCCTAGGTTCCCCTTTCCTTCCTCTCTCTCTCTCTCTCTCTCTATATATATATATATATATATATATCGAGTGAGTATAGAAACCCCCATTAGTATATGGTTTAATTAGCACCCAAATAGTAGATTTAGTTTAGAGAGGGTGCCTTCTATTTTATGTAGATATGGATCTAGGTAGATAAATAATCTATGCAAGGAGGCACATACTTGAATATGATATGGTTGTTAGTTATGTATTGACTCCCCCCTCTATTTATTCCTTTCCATATAGATGGGGCCTTTAGACAACCCAAACTATTTATGTTTATATCTATAACAACTAAGGTTTTTTAGTTGCTTATACATCTGTCTTTTGATGAGAAGCTTGGGAGATATATAGTTACATAGTTTCATGAATTGTGAATTCCTCCCCTATTTCCCTATCACTACCATATAAACATATATATTTTTATAGGGAATAACATGACATAATAATAATTAGGAGGGGAAAGGTATATCTAATATAGTGCCTCTTGACTATCAACTATGAAGTATTTATCCCCATGTCCTTTGAGTATGGCTAGCCTAGAATATCTATAATAACTAGGGATTAGACCAGTAGCCCCTCTATCTATTCGTGTATCCTAACTACCAATAAAACTATCTAGATATGCCATCCCCCTACCCTTCCCTCTCTCTCTCTCTCTATATATATATATATATATGGGACATGGGATATGGCCCTCTATCTATATATATGGGGACCCTTGAATGATAGATTATATGAAAGGATACCCTCTATCTATTATATATAGATAAGGGATAGGGTAGGACAAAAGTAATCAATAATTAAATGCCATCTTGCCTTTCATGAACCAACTATATAATTAGGATGGAGAGGAGAGTATTTTAACTAGATAACTGACTAGGTAATGAATGACATTTTATAATTTTACTCTATAAATTCCATTATATGAATAAAATGGGGGACAATTTTAGATACTAATATATGTTATTCATAATGACAATATTGACACATGTTTACCATGCATGAATTTAACAACCAAACAAGGTCCTAATTCACTATCCTCTCACACTTGCATGCTATCTTATGATTCAAACCTCATGTTTTGTCATTATACACCTACACTAAACTTATTATCTATTCCAAACTTGATAAATATATTTGAAAAATATCTCTAGAATCTTAGATCAATCCACTTATCCATGGGTAAATTTTACTAATTACAATCATTATTACCAGCTCGATAATGACCTACCCTAGTTAGGATTGACACACTCCAACTAGTTGCTATTTTCTAAAGTTAAATCCATATTTAGGGTCAATATTTAAGCCTATATTATTGATGATATGATGAAATATTAAAATTGATACTTATATAAAAATAGTAATGTCTCATTCAAAAGTGATTGAGAACTTATCTCTTTAACATCTAGACACTATTGCACACTAAGTGAATCTACCCTATTATTCACAATTTACATACACTATCACTAAGAACATTCATAAGCTAAGTCTAAAGAATTAAAATTACAAGCTAAAGTAAGAATTTTCAAATACCAAAGTCAATCATTAGATACATACACATAACATATGATCATAATTATTTAATCACACTAGGTGGGATAGTTACATGTGGCTTAATTTCCATCAGAGTATTGGATACGTAGACATCAACTAATGATTAGGTGAGGTTAGCTCATCCCAATACACTTCCCCCATTTTTGTAGGTTTCTATCTCTTAGAAGAAAATATAAGGTTTCAAGGTGAAGAAGGCTAATTTATGGATCCATGTGTGTCATTATGGTTCAATATCACAAGCATAGATCAATAAAATTTAGTAATAGGTGACCATAAAATCACTGTGCTACATAGGTCATTATTGATTGATAACACTAGCATGATCTAATAGAAATGATGCAACATAGATAGCATATCAGTTATAGAATTAAAAAAATCACATTCATGATTATCCCTAATTTTTTTTCAATAGTACAGTCAATATCAAATAATCAATTGAAAAAGTTAAGTATCATGATATGTTTAGTAATTTACATTTTTAGCATATGCCCTTATCAATTCAAAATAATCAATCCCAATATTTTATATTTAGATGTATTCTTGAATGCCATATCTATTGTTCTAAATTAAATTTAAAATTTCTATATTAATTATATTAATCTATCTCATCAATCCAAATTAGGGTAAAACACAAATAAATAATAAATGCTTCATACTCTGCTATATTATTAATTCATCAAAATTGTAATCTATAAGCCAACAAACATATTCCCATGGGATTGATTAGAACTATCTTGATACTTAAACCTTGTTTCAATTGGGATCCATTAATGGATTAAGTCTGAAATTTAGTGCTTGAACTAGGGTTAAAGTTTTCAATAGAAACCTCTCTGGTATTTAAGGTGAACACACCAATATCCATAACAAGTACTTGAAAGTTTTCATTATATTGTTTTTACCTGGTAATGATATAATTTATATTTGGCTCTCTTTAAATTTTAATTTTATTCATTACACCTTTCCATGGTATCCACATGTTAGATAAATTAGTGGGTACATGTCCATTTAAAGATCGAGATCAATCTCTACTTGACAATATCTTAAAGGCTTTTAGAATTTATACTCATAGAATGTATATATATTTATGAACTTAAGGATATATATCCAATAGAATGTGGGAATTTTTTAGTTATCTTATCATATTAACATCTATTTTATATATTTGGACTACTCATCTAGTCGATATTGTTAGATATATCCCCAAATTTTGATAAGTAACATGTGTCATGATGTTAGTTGATACTCCTAGATATACCAAAAAGTTGTGTAGGTTATTTCCAAAATATTGAGCTATAAGTAAAAATGTGGGCATATCTATATTTGATTAATATGTGACAACATTGGCATGGGTTATCTTTGACTTCACTTTGTTAGAGAAGGATCTAAGGATAAGATCTCTTTGTTTAGTCAATCGAACCAATTCATGTAGTGTAATGTTGGCCTTGGTCTTTTTCATGTATTCTATTATATTATATCTAGAAGAGTTGAGAGAAATAATTTGTGTTTGTGTTAGTTTGGTGGAATTACTACTTATTTTCGGAGGAGGTAGATTATTATTTGATTTTGCATTTGAAGGCGTGTAATTTTTTAGGTGGAGTGGATGTAATATTAGGATTTTTTATTATTTTTTCTCAAATAATACCTACTTTATTGAAATTATTAGAAGGTATAGACTTCATCTACATTATATTTAGTCCCATTTTCATATTCAAAAGGAAAATCATAGGTTCTAATCATTATTGTGGTGGATGCACTTGATGATCACTACCTTGAAAGGTATATTTTTATTTTTTGATTGATTTTAATGTTTTCAATTCCCATTTTTGATACCATAAAAACTCAAAAATAAACACAATAGTTTGGGTTAATGGTATGACCATCAATGCATTAACCAACAAAAAATCATCTAAAAAACACATACAAAAAGTATATATATTTCTATAAATTATAATACATAACATAGACTTTAGAAATTTTGAATACTTTCATAATCTATTCACACAAAAGGACTAAACAACAAAAAACAAATACATAGAATATTAGTGACTAGACTATTATAATTATTTTAGCCTCCCCCCCACAAAACTCCAAGCACTTGTTCTAGACTCTACACTGGACCCATACCCAACAACTTAGAATTATGAACTACCTACACATGTGGAAAAACACCATACTTTAGAATACCACCCACCTATATGCTTGCTTCTAGTGACTCCCCCAAATGGGATGAATTCTACAATCTCTACCTCTTATTACATGCCTCCTGTGCCATTTTTTTTCTATTTCTCTCTTTACACCATTATGGAGTCAAAAAATTGTCACAAATAAAGCCTCATGCCAGCCATTTAATATCCTACAACCTTCTTATAGACCTCCTTATTACTCTCCATTCTTCTAATTATGAAATTGGAGCTAACATATCCTATAAATTAGGCAAGGATACTCCCTTGGATTCTTCTTCTCTACCATTTCTAGAGCACACCTCATCCACCTCTTGATTAAATTTAATGAGGAAACCAAATTTGGAGTCTAGGACTCTAGAAAAGGATAAGGGAACAAAAACCAATCCATATTTCCTAGATAATGGGAGATACAAAAGGGGAGAACTTAAAAACTATCTATAACAGAGAGTAGATCTACCCTATATTCAAGCTAAATTAAAAAAGCAACCAACTCCTTTACCTGGTCCCTATCTGTCACAACCATGCATAAATTACTTGTGAATAAGGCTACCAAGTTTGAGTTTACTTTTGCATGCCTTCTCTCCTCCAACAGGTCTACCCATAAAATATTCTCAATCACATCAAACACTTCTAAATATGGCACCCATAAAACATTCATTAATCACATGTTGGATACCTCTCTATAAAAATCCATTTCCCATTTTTTGGTCCTAACTAAAATGCAATGGCTAAAACAAAAATTCCACCACTTTCAACTCTGTCCTTCTGTAAATAGAGAGATAAATGCCAAAATAAACAATGATAAAAATTTAAGGGCATTTTTCAATAAAATTTGATGCATGATTAGCTCACACGATTTGTTTTAAATGCCCATCAAATCCATAATATTGAAATAAACACAACCATCATTACCTTTTCTCTCACACTTATCTAGACAAATAATAGAACCATCATTATGATAGCTATCACCCTAAGATAAACACCTCAATGAAGGAATTTATAATTATAGTTCCACCATTTCAATGACAATGTAATCCAACCATTTATATTTACTATTATTAACCCTTACCTTTTCCTCTTGGTCGATTCCAACATTTGCTAGAAAATTTGCCACTTTATTACTTCAATGAAAACAATACAAATAGGTCCATCTTGGGAAGAGTCCCAATTTAGCCCAAATTTGAGAAAATATTTTCTAAGTTACATGCTTTGGCATTTTATAGTGGAAGAGATTGAATTATTACTCTAGAGTAACCTTCAACCTCCAAACAAACCACTCCACATTCTATAGCCAATTCAATCCCTTCTACCATTACTTGAGCTTCCAATTCATTATTGGTCCCATATATAAGTTTTAAACACACATATATAATTGAATAAACACTACAATATTTTATCATGAAGCTAGATCTAGAAGCTCCTATATTTCCATGACAAGCCCCATCAAAATTGATCTTGAAATAACTCAACTTAAGGGGATTTCAGACTGCCATTGCTCTATTATTATTCTTAGTCTTATCTACAATTGACCCTTTAATGGGGGGAATAACTATAAATTTCCATTTTTCACACATTTTCATATCCCATTGAGATTAAAAAAAACTTGTTTCATTTTTAGCTGAGAAGAAAGCACTTTAGAGATAGAAAGTTCCATATCCTAAATCACTGTATGCAAAGGATGTTCAATATCTTCAAAGATACATGAATTACACTCTTTCCAAATAGTCTAAATTAAAATTACTAGGATAAAACTCCACAAAATATATAAATAATTCTTTACATCACCAATTATCCATGAAGATAAATCCATCTTTAGCTAAGAGGGTCATGCCCAAGACCAATTGCACTTATTTCACAACTAGACCTAACACCAGTATGCAAAAGGACAATTGAATAAAGTATGATTCATTTATTCCTCTTCTAATTTTCATAAAAAACATATTTAAGGACCAATAAAACCCATTTTATTAATTCTATCTTGGGTCAGGATACAACTTTGAATAGCCAACCAGGCAAAGGTTCTAGCTTTTTGTAGGCCTTTTTTTACCTCAACACAACAAACTAGCACAAATAAGAGAATAAACAACCACCTCAGCAATATGATAACAAATTTTAAATAAATATATACATATTTTTGTTCAAATATAATTAAATTTATCTTATTTATTAATTAAAAAAACTTTTCTCTTCTTAAGGCAATGCTTTGAGGCCCTACCTTCAGCCTGAAAAATTGGAGGATTATGCAAGATTTTCTAGATAGTACCTAGCCTAGAAAAAATTAATTGATAATCCAAATAATATAAAAATTTAGAGACCCAAATAAATTTCAAGATATTAATCATCTCTACTCCTTTGAAAATTTATGTAGGAGGTTGATGACCATTCTAGGAGTTTTGCTAAAAAATAGCTTTCCTTCCATCATTAATCATCTAAGAGACATGTTGAGAGATGATTGACCTACATTTAAGAATAAAATTACACACATGGGAACATATTGGTGTATTAAACACTAAAAATACACTCTCTAGAGTCTTAGAACCCAAATATTTAATTTAAATTAACTTACACTATAGACTATCTGATTTAGATACTATCATTAAAACCAATTTATCCCTAAGAGGTAAGTTATGAAGTTAAAGTTATTTTATTCTTGCTATAGCCATTTTTTTCCTTTTTAAAACATTATCCCATTTATAAAAGGGATTTTTTTACTTCATTAGTCCCTTACCACAAAAAATATTTCATTATCTTATTTAGATATTTAAGAACTTATTCAAGGGGGCACAAGACAAAGAAACAATAAGTTGGAAGAGTTCTTAAGATTGACTTGATTAAATAGATTATTCATACTAAGGAAAGTCATTTTCCTTTATAATAAGACAAGTGATATTTTAACTTATCAATCAAATCTTTCCACAAATTGAATTTTACTTCACTTGCAAATAAAGGAACCCCCAAATATTTTCTAGGGAGCTTACCAATTTTAAAACCTAGAATCCTAGTAAGATTCTTTTGAAACAAATAATCACAATTAAAAAAATAAATTTATGATTTACCTTAATTTACTTGTTGACAAGAGTCCTCTTCATAATTATTCAAAATTAATTTTAATTCCTTAACTTCCTCCACCAAAGCTGATCCAAAGAGGAATGTGTCATCCACAAACTAATGATGAGAGAGACTATCTAGATTATCCACCACTTTAAGGCCCTTCAATATCCCACTTGATTTTTACTAACCAATAACTCTAATAAGTGCCTCTAAAATTAGGATGATAATAAAATTAAGAGAGGGGATCCAATTGCCTTAGACCCTGAGAAGCTTAAAAAAATTGTGTTGGGTTACCATTGATCAAAATTGAGAATCTAAAACCCAAAATACAACTAAACACCCAATAACACCAATCTATTTTGAAGCCAAACTTACTTATAACCTTAATTAGAAACCTCTAGTTCACCCAATCATAGGATTTGATTATATCTAACATAACCAACATACCTTTCTAACAATTATGAGAAAGAGAAAGAATAATCTCATGAGCCTCTATGATTCCTTCTTGAATGTTTCTAACAGGAACAAAACTAGCTTGTTATTTTGAGATTAAAATATAAAAAAAAGGTTTGATCCTACTATCCATGGCTTTGGAAATGATTTTATACACCATATTTCACAATGCCACTAGTTTATAATTACTAAAAAGAGGATTGTGAATCCCATTTAGGGAATAAATTAAATAAAAGTGACATTTAAATCTGGGGCTACCTTCCTTTCAATCCTAGATTATTAAACCATTTTTCACATGTCCTCATCTAATAATTCCCAAAAATATGAAATAAAGCCATTAGGGAGCCATATAGGCTAGGATATTTATACATTACCATAGAAAACATTACCAATATAATTTATTCTAAAGACAAGGGAACCAAAAGTTAATCATTCATTACATCTATGATCAAAGAAGGCACTACAGCCAATAAGGATCTTTGTGCTTCATAATTTGACCTATCTTCTTCATTCAAAAATTCTTGAAAGAAATAAATAGCTTCTACCCTAATCTCCTTTGAAGATTCTAACAAAACTCCTTGCCATAATCTTATACAAGCAATCATTGATACCTTCCTTTTAGATTGAAATGAGCGATGAAAAAATATAAATTCTTATCACCATATTTTATCCAATTTTCCATATTTTTTTGTTTCCATAAAGCTTCTTCTTGATATAAAATCTCTTCATAATCCTTCATCAACATCTTTTATTGAGCATAAGCCTAAGCATACATACCCAGATAAAATACCTACTCATTAAGATTATGCAATTCTATTTCAATTCTCAAATTTTACTAAAAAATTTCTCTTCATTCCATTTCATAAGCCTTCCCTTAGTGAATTGAATCCTCTTGATCATTTGATACATCAAGGAACCTAGAGGCAAAGGAAAATTTTCCACCAATATTTAATTAATGAAAAGAGGGAAGAATCTCTTAACCACATTAATTAAATTTTAATGGGAATTTTTATATAGGATTATCACAATCAATTTTCAAAATTATAGGCATAATATCTGAACCCAAATGGGTCAACACCCAACTATCCACATTCCACTTACTCTATAACCAGTTAGAGGAGACCAAAAATCTATCCATATGTCCAACAATATTTTTAGAACCTAATCTCATATTATTCCTTATGAACCAACCCAATTTAGGTTCCACATCCTCTGAATCATTATTTGAAACAAATCTATCAAAAAAATGTATTTATTGATATCCAAACTGAGCATTACCCCTTTTTTATTTATCATTCAACACATCATTAAAATCACCTCCCAAAAAATATTTTTTGGTCAAGAACCTACTCTAAACATTAGATAGATATATCTAGAGTAGATATTTCAAATAAATCCCCTGAGGACCATAAATATTTAATAGCAAAAATTTAATATCTGAATTAAAACTAGATAACCTACACAACTACCAATTAATCCCCACCACCACCACTTCCACCCTTGTAGTAAATAGAGAACAAATAATCACTAAATCCCATGAAGATCCAATAGATTCCACATAATAACCTTTATAACATTTCCATACAAAATTCAACAACCCCTCTTCTTCTTCTAATCTTAATTTGGACTCTTGAAGTAACAAAACATCTATCTTCTCCATACTAAGAAGATGTTTAACCAAACACCTTTTGTTAGGGGCATTCAGACCCCTAACATTATAGGAGATAAACTTCATAAATCCTACAAGGGAAATTACACCCCCTACCTTGAAAAATCAAGAAAGGAATCCAAAGTATCTTGTTTACCTCCCAAATTTTCACCATCTACCTTATCTTTCTTGGATTTCCTTCCCTTCCTCTTCTTTGGTCCCCAATTAGGCTAGGAAAGAGAGCATTGGGTTTGAGAAATTATTATCACTTCTTTTGA
>JARHVA010000596.1:2585000-2707500 GCA_037957365.1 Torreya grandis | reverse complement strand
GACTTACAATAAGAAATTATATGTAAATTCATTAAAATGTTGAATAAAAATGGCATGTATAAATTCAATTTAAAAGTGGTTGCGAGGAAAATTAACCTATATCAGTTGTCCCCATAAATTAATAAATCTTAATGCTACATGTAGAGAAGATCAACTAAATATACTTGATCAGACACAATTTCATGGTGGATCATAGATTGTGAAAATTGGAGCAAGTTTATTTTTTGGTAGAGGGTTTAAGGACCATGGAAGAATAAAAATTTTCTTGGATTTTGGGGCTCCACCCCTTAACCCTACCTTATATTATGATAAGGAGTACACCAAGGTACTGCTTCTTAACCCCACTAAGGATGGCATTTGGATCCTAAAGATAAATGAAAAAAAAAGGTGGGGGAATAATGCCAATAAAAATTAACATTTTTATGATTCCTATACCATGACATGCAATTAAAATGTTTTTTTATCAATGTATGTTATTTTGATAGTTGAACATGAGAATGAATTTAATGAATTTTGAAGAAGAGCAAATGTTTCAAGAGAAATTGGTAGAAGAAAAGTAGGGTGTTCATATATTTTATTATTATAAACCTAAGATTGAGTGAAATTAGCAATATATATGGTAATATAAGGTCAATACACAAATTAGGCATAATGGAAATGAAGGAGAACAAGATCTATTTGTAACTCAAATAGGATTATGGTCACCAATACAGGAAAAACAAGGTATGCTTAGTGAGCCATTATTATCCAATTTTTATTTTGATGGTTATGGTTTTCCTTCTTATTATGTGCTTAATGCTTAGATATACACCCCACCACAATCTCATAATTTCATAAACCATTACCAACAATAACCTATCTGCTGGCCTTGTTATTAATGATGATCATGGAAAATACCACCCCTAAACTGATATCCAATACAAAAGGCTAGATTTAAAAAATAAGCATAATAGGTTTTGTTGTCCAAAACATCCAATAAACTAACCCAACTTTAATGTTAAAAATTAGTGAAGAATTTTGTTTATCAATCAGCCTACAAGCCTTTAGAATCTATTGGCTTGATTGCATCAAATAAGAGTTGATGATTGATATTATTTTTTTTCCTTTACTCAATTTTTAAATAAAATGAAAAATAAACTAGCTTAACCATTTTTAAATAATGGAATGATAACACACCCCACATACCAAGTAGAATCAATAGAGTTCTATATTCATCTAAGGATTGTAGTAGAAACTTCATATAAATTATAATAAATAGACCATCCTGAGGAAGTCTTCAAAACAATCATAAAATATTTTGTTTCTAATAATGAGCCAATCCTTGATCCCCCTCCATTCATAATTAAGGTTGTATTTTTAAAAATTAATGCTCACACAACCCATCCTTTGTAAAAAATTAATTTTGTAAATATATTAAAGAATGTTTATGTTTAAATATTAATATGGATTTATGAAAATAATTTTAGTAACATAATCTTACATATCAAACCCAATTTAAATGAGGAATAAAAAAATATTTGATTTAATTTTATAAGCATAACTCACCTAAAACTACTACTATAGTCCTTACAACCACTATAATAGTCCTTTTCACCATTTTTATAATCCCTATAGCCACTATTATAGTCCCTATAACCATAATTAGAGTCCCTACATCCACTATCATATTACCTAAAACCACTTTTATAGTCCCTGTAGCTAATGTTATAGTCACCTACATCCATGATTGTAACTCACCTACATCCAAAACTATAGCTCACTATAAAAACTATTTTTGAATTATATAAAACCTCATTCTTTTACACTTGGCAAACTCAGACCTTGGTTATTCCTCATAGTTATATAACTTTCCTACTTCTACAAGTCTTGCAACTACTCTCTCTAGAGACATTTTGGATATATCTTAGTCCAAATAGTATTATGTTGATAACCCAAGTTTTATATCTTGACCAAAATTATTTAACACTATTTATCTTCCACCTCTATAAGTTTTGAGCCTATACTTGTTTTCCTATTCCTTATACACTTGCATCCTAGATAGACACCTACATCGATACAGGTGTCTTGATCTGATGCCAGTGTCTATTTCTATAAAGTCATTTAATTTACAAATGAAATGTATTCTAATGGAAATCATAAGTTTTTTAGTGTGAGATATTATCCAAAGGATTGGTATAAATATAATATCAACCCTCATTCATTGTTCACCTAGCATAGACCAAAGAAACTTATCAAAAGCATTCTATCAAACATTTAATTTTTCAAATCTTCCCTTTTTTCCTATTTCAATATTAGTAATAGGAACAACACATATACATGTTTTAATTATTTAATATCATCCCAAGAGATATATGTATAAAGTTACAATATAAGTAACTTATGTAGATGCTTATCATACATTGCATGATTTACACATAAGCCAACATGTAGAGGATAAATACATAAGTCTAAGGCCCTCTTCAAAGTATTGGTTATTTATATAGAACTAATTAATAGAGTGGTCTTTGGGGAAACTTGACACCATGTGTCCACTAAAACATTTTCCCATAGCCACTATGAAGATGAATAACTAGGGTTTTACTATTTGACAAGAAGAAATAGTCCATGACCTAGATCTAAAAGCACTAGAGTGAAGGTGACAATAAATCCAAAAGTATCCAAGAACATCATATTATAATAAATATTTTGTACATGACACCTATGTCTAACCTAAACACTATCATCAATGCAACTGTCCTGGGTTGATACAAGTGCCCATGGCTATAGAGGCACTTGATATAGAATTTGATAATTATTCTAAAATATTATTCCATTCTACTTCCTACCTATTCCATATCCAGATATGTATTAACATTAGAACCAAATAAGTATCTTATTTATTTGTCATTTACATTTATAACATAGTTGTACTTTCCATTTTTATCATATCTCAATATAATAAATTTAGTATATATTTATCTGAGTTTTATAATTAATTAGCTTAATATAGATCTATTTATCACCCTTATGCTTATTAATTTATATATTTTTAACCCTATCTATCATAATATAACCCTTACCTAATTTAGGGTTAAACATTTGGTGAACCCAATCTTTGATCTCAAAACTCTAGGTGGTTTAGGGTTTTGTATTTCCTATTTTTTAGGTTTGTTATACTTTGTTGAAAATTTTAAATTTTCCATTTGTAAAAATAATGGAAAATTTTAATCCAAAAACTTGATTTAATATGGAAAATAAATAAGCATTGATCACTCATATTAATAATAACAAGAGCTTAATGGATGCAATTTTGTATGTGAAAAGAGATGAAATAAGTAAGCATGATAAAGCTAAGGATTATTTACCCAATGATGGTGATTCCTTTGCATATACTACAATTGATTATGTAACTATTAATATACCTACATATAATGGAGGAATATATTGTCTCCCAACATTTGTTTCCTAAAACACTACTACTACATTTACCATGGAATTACCAACTAATTTAACTCAAATATCAATTTCAATGCCTATTACTACTCCAACCATGTTCACTTCTCCATTGGTGACTATTCAACTTGATAATTTAAACCTCAATGGATATACATTTCAAACACTCCTTCAAGTTATAAATACCTTGGAAGACAAGGCTACAAACATTAAACAAAACACTTTAAAGTATCCTCATGCTATTGATTCCCAAGATGTGTTGAATATTCCTCTTGCACTTGAGATATATTTGCACCCTTTTACAACTAGTTTTATTTCACTTAAGTTCCCATTTTATGATTGTAAGGGTGATCTTGATCAACATTTTCTATCTTTCTATGTGGCATGCATTGACTATGCCTCCAATAATAATCTTTTGACCAAATTATTTATATGGAGCTGTAAGGACTATGCTTTGAGGTGTTTTTATGATTTACATCTCCAATATGTGAAATCATTAAAACCTCTTGTAGATAATTTTTTTTTCATACTTCTCTATTATCATTACTGAAAAGGTTTCTTATGCCCAACTTACAAAAATCAAATAAGGAACCAATGAACCTATCAATGAATATGTCTTGAGGTAACAGACAATGTTGGTTAAAATGACTAGTCACATGGTAGATAAATAAGTTTAAGACATATTCAAACAAATTTTACTTGATCTTTTACATAAGTCCATAATTTTAAAAATTTTAAATCCTTTGATGACTTGTTCCATGTTGTTGAGGATCATGAAATGAAACTTATTTCATTAAACAAATTTAGGTAATAATAAACACACTAACTACATATATATCCAATGTTAAGTTTACAATCAAACCAAGTTATAAGGTAAAACATCTTGAGCCTAAAAATGAAACAATAATCATGGTTATTATAGTTTCATAGTAGCCTAATTGACTTATCTTATCTAATGTACCAAGGAGATATTTTACACACTTACCTAAGTATTTTGTTTCATTACTCTAGTATATAGTAGAGTGTCATCTTATATCTCTCCCTCATATTATAGAAGTTGATATGAATCAACCTCTACCCAAAGGATATGATGTTAATTCTTATTATGATTATCACCAAGGACTAGGGCATTCTATGAATAAATTTTTTACCTCAAAACATAATATTGAAGACCTTATCAATGACCAAAAGATTAGATTTGATGATCTCTAAAGGAATTAGGTTCACAAACTAGTGATTACTAGAAATAAAAAATATTTAACAATCCTTTACAAGACCATTCTAGGAAAGAACCATAAATGAAAATACCATAATATGCACATCCTCCTCCATCAAATTATGGGCACCCATTATATGGAATTATTGGTACTTGTTGTCATTTTGAGTTACACCCTTTGAGGAGGTGTTTTAGGTATCCTCACCCAATTATCAAAATGAGAACTTTATAAAGCTGTGGGTGGTTTATGACTAAAGAGAACCTATAGGGAGGGATGGATCCCTTGATGATACACCTAATATATGACTACACATACATAAATGGAATGGGAAAGGAAAGGGAGAAAGAGATAAAATTAAAAATAAAATAAGGTGATGCACTAAATTCTTTGATATTATCTGCTCATTTGAATGTGAATAATGGACCGTGAGATTGGAATACACATACACAACTCTTAAAATGGCCTTATTTCATAATTATTTCAATATGGAGGTTATAGATAATAAATTAATCAATAAGAATGATCAATAGGTATAGAATAAGATAGTAATGAAGGTTTGTACACTTAAACTTTGAAAAACTACTTAACACACACCATATGACCTAAAAAAGAGAATTCAGACTACATAGATGTGAGAAATAGAGAAAAAAAAGGAGAACTAAATCATCACATGATAAGATAAACCACTTATTGAATACAAAATAAATATAGTCATATGAGAAGGTATAAATCAACCATCTATTGATTTAAATGGCTTACAAAAGGAGTAGGGATTCACTATACTCACATAGAAGATCTGAGTACAATCCATTCTTAGCCAAATATATATAAGAATGATTAATAGAGGATGGAAAGAGACTAATAATCTCATTAATTCTAATATAGTCCTCTTTTTAGTTACAAAACATAAGTATTCTTGAATAAAACATGTAAAGAAAATGTTGTTATATTATTCTCAATGCACTAAGTCAAGTGTTAGTGGAGTTATCAATGAGGGATGACATAAAAGTTCATATTAATGGACTTGATACTCCTTGAAATTTATCTCCTCTCTTGACATCATGTCTTTCACCATTCTTGAAGGAATTATGCACTTCTTTCAATGATGTACAGAGTCACAATCTTAGCATATTCTCCTTATGTGCCATAAAGAGCCTATTTTTGTTTTAGGGGATGCCAATAATGCTTCATAAATGTATTTATGGGGCTCCATATGGTAAATTTACACTTAAACTACAATTTTCATAACTTTTTCACATATCTCTCTTATTCTTATTTTCTTCTAAATCCCATCAATCTTTGTGACACCTAGTTCATGCTTAAGAATCTCCAAATCTGACCTTGTAGGCTCGTTACTTACTCTTAGATAGTCCTTGATTATGTTATTTTCTCAAGACATACAATTTTGATTCATTTAATGGTTGGATTTTATTTAGGTTATTCATTTTCACTATAGGGGATTTTCTCTTCACTTGAACTAGGTACAATTTTCTTAACACTTCACTTAAAGTAAAGAGACCCACAATCAGGCCAACTATATAAGTGGAGTTTTGAGGTGTTATTGAAGACTTGATAAACATAGACACATTGAGATTTTTTTCAGTGACACCATTCTGTCCATGTCTTGAGAAAACCTTACATCCTTCAAAACCCTCCACACTTCTTCATGTTTTATGAAGAATTGTACCTTGTTGTAGGTTCTATTTTTAGATAATGAAATGTGCATAATTGTATGCATTATACTTCTTAAAAAATCATATTTATATGAATTTTTACCTTCTCAAAGTGTGGAATAAGTTTTTGGTTTGTGCACATACTTAATAAACCATTAAAATTATAAAAAATGATGAAAATATCTCCTCGAACCTTCATCTATGGTTTAGTAGGGGTTTAAAACCATTCAAACTTCTTAAGGATCATTCATAGAGTCATGGGATCAAAAAATAGGTATATAACCATGAATTATGTCTATACAAAATCCTTCACCTTACCCATTATGCTTAAGAAGCCATGCAATTTGTCAACAAGTTTTGCACATAAGGTTTAAGCTTCCCAAGCTCATCATGACTATAAATAGGGCCTAAACTATGTATTTTATCAACCTATTCCTACATAAATTATGAATTGACTTGTTTATGACATGGATATTCATACAAGGATTCATTTATATGTTTACTAGGATGTCTTGAAGTTTCTTGTTGTCATTAATGACCTTGTGAAGGTCTACAACTTCATCTTTTTAATATAAGTGAGAGGATAGTATTCATTTAGCTTAGTTTTTTGATCTAAAATATATCATATCACCATGATATATTATTTAATGTATTGTGTAAGGTCATTATTCCTCTTCCCAAGCCTATAAAACTTATTCAAGTGGTTAAGAAGTCCTTATTCCTTTAAGAATTTGAAAATAAACTTGAAAGTGCAGTTTTAGGACTATTTTATTATAATTTTTCTCCATATGTGCCAATATTTATAACCCAATATGTGATCATGAGGTGTGAAAATGTAATTTTTGGTTTTTAAAGTCATATCATGTGCATTATATTTATTTAGAAAGTCATTTACAGTCATTGAGATCTTTTGGAGGTTTCTTGGTAGTTTTGAGGTCTTCATCTTCTTAACAATTATTCATAAATATTTTAACCTAATGGAATAAAAAATACCATAAATTTGGATGGAATAGACATTATAAATATCCCCTAAATATATTTTTCCCTATGTACCCACTCATCTAACTTCACACATGAGGAAGATGACCTTCTCGAGCTGGCAGGCCTGTAGGTGTACATTTGAGATGATTTTTTTCAGTAAAAGGTCTCCAAATTGATTTTTTTATTATAAATATTAATATAGGATTTATAAATTCCTTATAATTTATAATATTGGTTATAAAAATTACTTAACCCTTTAAACCTCCTATATCTTGCATTAGCCCATGCATAGGGTTTGTAGGCAGTTTGCTAGTTTTGACCCTAATGGCCTTATTTGAATGGTTTATCTTTCACAAAGGGTAAAAAAATAATAAAATATTCATAAATTTTATCTATACTTATTATTAACCTCTAACCTTTAAGTTTAGCTCAAAACATGGGTCTTCTATTCATGTTCATACTTGCAAACCTGACACAATCAAGCTAGGCATGTATGTTCATACTATATTTTTTCCATTTTGGCCTTGATGGAATATTAAATAAGTCTAATGGATATTAATGAGGTTCAATAAAATGTGAAAAAATTATTTTCAATCACCATTCATGTTTGATAACACCTTACATTTTCAATAACTTTCCTGCCATGTTAAGAGACAATAAAATAATGAGATTTCTTGCCAAGATTTGTTTGCTCCATGGTTACTTGTGTTGGTTTTGGTGTTGTATGGATTATTATCACTCCAGAGGATTATTATAAATCATAATATTTCATCCATAAAGATACAACATGATATCAAGAGGATAAAATTGAGGTGATGGGGTTTTGGAGGATGAGAACTTCTTAATGATTTTTATAGAGCTCTACCTCTCAAACTCAAAACTATTTCCATGAATTGAAAGGGTATAGGTGTAATATACTTACCATAAGTTTTATTTTATTGATAATTATCCTCCTATATGAACCAATATAATGAAATTAAATCTTCTTCCCTTTCATATGACTCAATAGAGATCTTAAGTTGTTATTTTTCCCTTTTGGGACCCATAACTTCTATTTAAGCATGGCTTTGGGCCTGAGAGGCTAGAGGAAGTTGTGGTAGGATATTATAACTTGATGCCATGATAATATTGGTTGGAGATACATGATCCCATGTTGAAACATAAAAAATATCATCTAAATGTGCCTTCTTTTGATATGAAAATTATTCATATAGAATAATTCCCTATTGTAGCTACATACAAGATGGTAGATGTAGTATTTATTAGCTTGCACAATGATATTATAATGTATAATAACCTATTTTTCATACCCTTCCTACCCTTTATTACCTTATTCTATTTTTATATGTTAAAATAATGAATAATTTTTTTAAAAGTGAGTATACATTGGAAATGGAGGATTTGACACCTTGACTAAGTATATGGGCATAATTTACAACATGGTCTTCAATAAGTGCCAAATGTATTAAATGACATCCTTTTAATAACTCCCAAAACTTGAATCACATTGGACATTGTACAAGAATTACTTAAAAATTATAAGACAATGGAACATTAACCTTAAATTTTGAAAAAATACCTTAAACAATTCTAAAACCTTCAACAATACTAAAGTCTTCATAAATGACCATGTTAAGGGGACTAACCAAGTGTCATAGCTTACACTACTGATAAGAATTTACTGATACCTTGAAATAACTTGATAGACACCATGGAAATATAAATCAAGGCCACCAAGGCATGCATCTAAAAAATACATTTACAAGGCTAGGTGACTTAAGTACCTCATTTAAACAAACCCTGGTCAAGGGTGTTTAAATTATCCAACATTTTTGGTGACCTCCAGGGATAGTTTTCATACTAAACATTTATACTAGTAGCCTTTTTAGTCTATTAGTATATGGAGTCACCTATAAATCATCAAAAAACCTAATTCAAACCTTGAAACTTAACTGTAATACCTTAGAACAGGTTGAGACAACTGATAACACCTTCGAAAAACACTAAAAAAATAAAGAACAAACACACTATGCCAAGATGCATTTAGGTAAAAGAAAACTAACAAATACCTAAAATATATGCTCAAATCACATGGAATAAATGAAAATCCTATTATAATATATATAATTTACCTGAAGGCATGTTACTCTTGGGTCAAAAGGAAACCCCTCTGAAGTCCTCATGACATCGCATGAACACATTAACATTTGATGGATGGATTCCAAGTAGAGATTGATCATGAAGTGACGAGTTTAACTTAATTTTTGAGATGTTAACTTGTTCTTGTTCTTATTTATTGGAAATTAATAATATCTCCTTAATTTATTTACCTATGGACTAATCATGCATGTCAAGAACAATGTCATACATTTCCCAAACTTGATTATTTGATGAAAACATTGCAATTTTTTCCATACTTAAAGGTTGATCTTTATCGATCATGACACATTGAGGAAATTCTCTTTAATTTTTAGATGGGGGTATTTTTATTTGTGTTTTAATTCTTCCATATAGGATATGTAGGTCCACTAAAGACCTTAAATTATGAAACAAGATGATGGTATATATGATATCAGTCATTGGGATTTTCTTCTTATCCTCTTGGAGTGAGAACAACTTCAATAACATCCTTATTCTACCATATATGGACTAATGACTTGTTAAAGATATCAAACTCTTTGAAAATAATAAGTTACTAATACCACATTCCATCAAAACTTTTTTGATCCCCACTTTGGGCTTCTTAAGGTTCACTAGGAATCACTACATCTTATTTTGTGTCTTTACTTATCTCATGTGTAGGGATATTACCTTGTGAAACCACTGATGAAATATCACTAGATGCCAACATGTTATATTGAAATCCTTCATTAAGGTCAAATCCATGCCAATTATATTGATCCTACTCTTATTCCATGTATAATGGAAGCTCATCTCTCTAACAAAGGTTTAGCTCATGCCCCTCGTGGATGTTTTTCATTCTCAACGTCTTCCTCTATCACACAAAGTGGCACTTCCTCAAATAAGGTGATGTCTTATTATTATGAAACTATATTTTAATTATGCATATTATGTTCCATCAGGTCTAAAACAATATGAACTTCCTCATGAAAAAAATGATTACTTGGATTATCTTCCTCAAAGGATTTAGAGAGACCACTTGCTACAAATTTATCATTAGTTTCTATAATACAACATGTACCCAAAATAGTACCTTCCATAAGGACTAGAAAACTATTCATAAATTGATCTTGTTCATGAGAGCTGATGTCTCTTTCTTCAAGCTTAGCTTCCTCTTCATCAAAACTATGCCAAGAAGATTGATTTTACTCCTTTTGTCCCAAATCTAATCTGATGGTATAATGAGGATTGACAATGATTATTTCCTTATCACACTCACTTAAAAAATTATCTTCTTCCCCTAGATGATCTTCACTTGCCTTCCATAAAATTAGTCCTCATTAGAAAAAGGATATGGCGGGAGTGTAAGAAGGTTCATTTGGTGGAATAAGAATATAAGGCATTATGGTCTGATTTTGAATTGGATTTGGGGTTGAATAAGCACTCCTAAAAATTGGGAATTTGGGGCTTATGAGATTATTTATGATTTATTGGGTAAGAGTAAATATGTGTGTGCTAAGGTTTATTCATACTTTTCCTTCCACTTAGAAATCAACCTATCAAATTATGATATGCTTTATTCTTTATGAACAATTCCAACTTGAGGGGTGGGTAAATAATTTATGAAACTTGAAAACTTCCTTGATTTGACTTATACAACCCTTTCCTCTTTATGATTTTGAATTGGTGTTTAAGGAGTAGTCTAATAAGAATTCCATGATTGAAAATTTTGAGGTTATTGAGGAAGAACGGGTGGAGTTTGCATAGGCATAGGCTCTTTTAGAGGGTTGGGAGTCATAAAGATCATAATTTTAAAGCAAGTAGACTAATTTTAAAGACCTTATTTAAAAATAGTGATAGGAGGAAGTAATTAAGGTTTGGATTAAATTCCTTGTGATCTCTTGGGTAATTGATGCATTTTTTCTTTTGTAGCCTCATTTTCCCTAAATAGGAATTTTCATTATATCTCTCCCATGACCTTACCTCTTAATAGTATATATAAGATTTATATGGAAGTTATTTTGTTGGATATGTGGAAACATAATGCCTCATTTTATTTTAATATAAAATCCTGAAACTTGCAGTTGTTATGGGTAGCCTATAGAGGAAACCTATAATGGTTGTGGGCAACTTGTAGATGAAACCTACAGTGGTTGTGGGTAACCTATAGGTGAAAATTTGAAATTTCTATGGGAAACTTGTAGGTGAAGACTAAAGTTGTTGTGAGGCACCTATAGATGAAATATGTAGTGGATGCGAGCAACTTGTAGGTGAAAACCTACAGTGGCTATGGGCAACTTATAGGTGAAAACCTATAGTTGTTGTGGGCAACCTATAGGTGAAGACTATAGTTGTTATGGGAAACTTGTAAGTAGAAAGTCTACAATGTGACCAATGATACGAGATTATATATATATATATATATATATATATATATATATATATTGTTTTTTTTTATCAATTTATAGAATAATTAATGGTCTATAGAAGTTTGAAAGTTTAAATTTATATAAAGATTTATTTTTGGTCTATACATAATTAGATCCTACCGTAGAATTATTGTTTCAAATAAGCATTGGATATTCCATATTTGTGTATCATTTTAGATTTGGACTTCCTTATTTTACAAGGAAGTTGTAAGAAATTTATACTTACTTATTTTGTAATGAAGTTGTAACATATTGTAATTGTAGGAAATTAGAACAAATTTGTACTTCCTTATTTTACAAGGAAGTTGTAACAGATTGTAACTACAGGAAGTTAGAATATATTTTGTACTTATTTATTCTATAAGGAAGTTGTAACAAATTGTAACTATAGGAATTTAGAACAAATTTATACTTCCTTATTTTGTAAGGAAGTTGTAACATATTGTAACAGTAGGAAGTTAGAACAGATTTTGTACTTATTTTTTAGTGATTGTCCCTTTACATGTGGGATAGAGGTAGGGATTTTTAAGTGAATTAAATTATAGACAAAATATGAATGGATATGAGTAGTAATTGATATAAATAGAAAATTATCTTTAGATAAAGGTGTTGCTAGAGTGTTCTGATACAGATATTGAGGGGCAGGAAGTGCTAGGCACTTGTATAAATTCCTTTAGAAGATTGAATAGAATTTTTTTTGAGTTTCTTGGTGGACGTAGCCCAAAATTTGGGTAAACCATGTTAAATATTGTGTCAATATTTTTCTATGTTGTTTTTTAGCATATCTTATTTCTCTATGTTTTGCATGTATTTATTATTCCATATTTATTTGTTTAACTTGTAAGTACATATTTAAATTATTTTTAATCTGTGGGTTAAAAAGTAGATTTTGATACATATTTTTTAACTCAATTATTTTGATATGGGAAACTTATTAATACTGTATGTAATAAGATTTTGAAACTTTATAAATTTTTACCCAACAAGTGGTATTAGAGCCATCTTTGTGTGGTTTTGTGTACTATTTGGCAAGTTGTAAATCTCTGTAGGGTCTCAAAATCAAAGTAATATCTTCTCAATTGGGATATCTTTAACAATGGTAGATGATAGAATAAGAGTGGTTGATAATTTTAATGGACAAAATTTTATTCTATAGAAGATGCAGATGATTGAGTATTTGTATTAAAAGGACCTCTATTTACCACTTGATAGAAAGGAAAAAGGATAGGTAAAGAGAATAAATGAGGAATGGAATGTCTTGGATAGAAAAGCTTTAGGAGCCATAAGGCTATACTTGGAAGGAAGTGTTTCCTCTAATATAGCTTAAGAAAAGACTATAAAAGAACTTATGACCACCTTATGTAAGTTATATGAAATGCCTTCAACAACAAGCAAGGTGTATCTAATTAAAAGGTTATTCAACCTAAAAATTAATGAGAATTAATGTGTAGATAAACATCTAAATGATTACAATACTATTAAAAATTAGTTGAATTATTTGAAAGTGAAACTAGATGAAGAAGTCAAGGTCTTATTGTTACTATGTTCCCTGCTAGAATCCTAGAATAATCTTGTGATGGCTGTGAGTAATAGTGTGTCCAAGAGCAATAATATTAAAATGGAGGATGTTGTTAGTGTCATAATATCTAAATAAATGAGAAGGAAGACATCTAGTGAAAATTTAACAAGCAATGCACTAAATGGTGAATCTAGAGGGAGATAAAAGAATAGATGGAGGAACAAGAGCCATGGATATAAGGGAAGATATTTATCTTATAAACATAGATCCAAGTAAAAAGGAAGAAGTGTTGTATGCTAGAACTGTGGAAATACTAGCCATATGAGAAAGTAGTGTTGGGCTCCTAAAAATAATCACAAGAAGCAACAAAATAATGATAATAACTAGGAGGAAAATATTGCCTCAAGTGATACTACTATTGTGTATCAAGATGCTTTAGTTTTATCATGTGATATGAAAGTTGAGTCATGGATGATTGACTCAAGGGCATATTTTCATGCTAATTTCAATCCCAAGTATTTTAAAAACTATGTAAGTGGCAATTTTGGCCAAGTTTTCTTGGGAGATAATGAACCCTATGATATTGTTGGCAAAGGCTCAGTAAATATCAAGCTACATAATGGAAATGAATGGATACTCAAAGAAGTAAGACATGTGCCAAATCTTACCAAAAATATTATTTCTATAAGGTCAATTGGTAGAAGATGGATGTACTATTACTTTCAATGCAGAATCTTGGAAGGTAAAAAAAGGTAATCTTGTTGTAGTTAGAGGGAGAAAGGAAGGCACACTATATTTGAGTAATTGCATTATTGATTCTAATAATGTATTAGTTTATAATTTTGATCTAGAAACTAATTTATGGCATTCAATATTGGGTCATATGAGTTAGAAAGGTATGAGCATTTTACATAAGAAACGGAAGTTATCAGACTTAAAGTGTATTAATTTAGACTTATGTGAACATTGCATTTTTGGTAAACAAAAGAAAGTTTCTTTTTTGAAGGTTAGGCCTGAAAGAAAATTAAATAAATTAGAATTAGTACATTTTGATGTCTGGGGACCAACCCCTATATAATCATTATGAGGCTCAAAGTATCATGTTATGTTTGTGGATGATGAAACTCATAGGTTATGGTTTTATTATATTTGAAATAAGTCTAATGTATTTAGAACCCTTAAATTTGGAGATCCCTTACAGAAAATGAGTTAGGAATGAAGCTGAAATGCTTAAGATCTAATAATGGAGGTGAATACACCTCAAAATAATTTTGGAACTACTGTGCATAAGAAGGAATCTGAAAAGAAGTAACAGTGCCTCAGACTCCTTAATAGAATGGGGTAAGTGAGAGAATGAACCAAAAAATTATGGAGAGAGCTAAAATCATGAGACTCCATGCTAGTTTCCCCCTACTTTTAGGGTACATGTGGTTCATACTACTATTTACTTGATTAATAGAGGACTATCTAGTGTTTTAGATGGTGAGATTCTTGAGGAAGATTAGATAGGTAAAAGTGTTTCCTACTCTCATTTAAATTTTTTTGGATATGAAGCATTTGTGCACATTGATAAAGAAAATATAAATAAGTTGGATGATAAATAAATGAGATTTAATTTCATTTGATATGGTGATAGATCATTTGGTTATCATTTCTAGTGTTTAGATGATAGACAGATTATGAGATCACGTGATGTGATCTTTAATGAAAGTGTGATGTATAGGGACCAACTTGCAAAAAAGAAAGTGGAAAGTCCACTTGGTAAAGAAAGTATTGTCATACCTCCAAGTGTATTTGGATAAATAAAAGATAACTTATAGAATACTCCATTTATCTCTACAGAGTTAGAGAATGGGAATAGGGTCATAAACGACCCAATGGATTCTTCTGAGAATATTGGGCCAAGAGAAGCTCAAAGTGAACCAATCACACTTTTGGTAAGGAGGTCAACAA
This sequence comes from Torreya grandis, assembly GCA_037957365.1. Taxonomy (NCBI): domain Eukaryota; kingdom Viridiplantae; phylum Streptophyta; class Pinopsida; order Cupressales; family Taxaceae; genus Torreya; species Torreya grandis. The sequence continues at coordinate 2,692,175 of JARHVA010000596.1, read as the reverse complement.
GAGTAAGTAAACCTCTTGATAGATATTCTCCATCTTTATTTTATTTGTTATTAACTGAAAGTGGGGAACCTGAATCATTTATAGAAGCTAAGTAGGACAAAGATTGTGTGTAATGGGAAAAGGGCATGAAAGTAGAATTGGATGCCTTAAAACACAATAAGACATGGGAATTGGTGAACTTTACACTTGATAAGAAATAAATACAAAATAAATGGGTTTTCCATTTAAAAAAGTATTAGAGTGGGTAGAAAACATAGAAAGGAAGGCTTATTGTTAAAGGCTTGACATAGAAGGATGGAATTAATTACTTAGAGGTATTTTCTCTTGTCAAAATTACCACAATAAGAATTGTATTAAGTATTGTTTCTTCTAATGATCTTCACTTAGAATAAATGGATGTGAAGACAACATTCTTACATGGAGATTTAGAAGAGGAAATATACATGAAGCAACTAGAAGGTTTTGAGGTAAAGGGAAAAGAAAGAAAGGATTGTAAATTGCTAAAAAGTTTATATGGTTTGAATTACACACCTAGGAAATGGTACCTAAGGTTTGATAATTTCATGTTGAAGCATCGATATGATCATACTCATAGTGATCATTGTGTTTACAGTAAGAAATTTAAAAATGGTGAATTTATTATTCTTCTACTTTATATTGATGACATGTTGTTGTGTGGAGCTAACATGTAGAGAATAAGTGAATTGAATAAATTGCTTTCTTCAGAGTTTTCCATGAAGGATCTTGGACCAGCCAAGAAAATTCTTAGAATGTGAATTAATAGAGATAGATTGGGTAAGAACTTACCTTAACTTAATTTGAATATATTGAAAAGGTGTTGTTAAGATTTGGTATGTAGAACTTTAAATCTATTTCTACACCTTTAGCTGGCCACTTTAAGTTTAGTAAAACATAGTCTCCTAAGTCACAAGAGGAGAAAGATTATATGAAAAAGGTGGCATATGATTCATCTATGGGTATTTTAATGTATGCTATGATTTTAACTCATCTAGACATATCCCAAGTAGTTGGAGTAGTGAGTAGGTTCATGAGTAACTTTGGTAAGCAACAATGGTTAGTAGTTTAGTGGATTTTAAAATATTTGCGTGGAACCTCTAGTATGTGTATATGTTTTGAAGGTTCTAATAGTGGGTTGTAAGGTTTTGTGGATAGTGATATGGTAGGTGATTTTGATGGTAGAAGGTCTACCATTGGCTATATTTTCATAGTTAGAGGTATTGCAGTCTCATGGGTTTTTAAGCTGTAGAAAGTTGTTTCACTTTCTACCACTGAGGCTGAATACATTACTTGAATTGAAGCAAGTAAAGAGTTGTTATGGTTAAGATTTTTGGAAGAGTTGGGAGTGAAGCAAGATGAGTACACTATATATTATAATAGCCAAAGTGTTATTCACTTGGCTAAAAGCTCCACTTTTCATAGTAGGACAAAGCATATAGAGATTCGTTACCACTTCATGCGTACAGTTTTTGAAAATGGGCAGTTCAAGTTCAAGAAGATTCACTCAGAGGAGAATCCTATAGATATGATTACTAAGGTAATTTTAATATTGAAGTTGAGGGAACACTTAACTTTTGTGGGACTTTAAGCATGATCTTGAAGAAGAAGAAATTAGTAATTTTGAGTTTAAGTGGGAGGTTGCAACAATTGGTATTGTGGCCTTATGTCTCTAAGTGGGAGATTATTGGAGATGTGGAAACATAATGCCTCATTTTATTTTTATGGAAAATCTTGAAACTTGTAGTTTCTATTAGCAACCTGTAGAAGAAACCTACATTAGATGTGGGTAACCTATAGATGAAATTTATAGTGGTTTTATGCAACTTATAGGTGAAAACATGTAGGTGCTATGGGAAATTTGTAGGTGAAGACTGCAGTTGCTATGGGTAGCCTATAGATGAAACCTATAGTGGCTACATGAAACTTGTAGGTAAAAACCTATAGTGGCTATGGGCAACTAATATGTGAAAACTTGTAGTTACTACTAGCAACCTATAGGTGAAGACTACAGTTACTACATGCAACCTATAAGTATAAAGTTTGTATCATGATCGATGCTATGGGCTTCTATATATAAGTTATATTATCAATTGATATAAGAAATAATCATCTATAGAAGTTTGAAAGTTTTGATTTGCATAAAGGTTTATATTTGGTATATATGTAATTATATCTTGTTGTAGAATTATTATTTCAGATAAGCATTGGATATTTCGTATTTGCATATCATTTCAGATCTGAACTTCCTTATTTTGTAAGGAAGTTTAAAAAAAATTGTACTCCCTTATATTTCAAGGAAGTTGTAATAGATTGTAACTACATGAATTTAGAACAAATTTGTACTTCTTTATTTTGCAAGGAAGTTATAACAGATTGTAACTGTAGGAAGTTAGAACAAATTTGTACTTCCTTATTTTTCAAGGAAGTTGTAATAGATTGTAACTACAAGAAGTTAGAATAGATTGTTTACTTCTTTATTTTATAAGGAAGTTGTAACAGACTGTAACTACAGGAAGTTAGAATAAAATTGTACTTCCTTGTTTTGCAAGAAAGTTGTAACGGATTATAACTGTAGGAAGTTAGAATAGATTTTGTACTTCCTTATTTTTTAGTGATCATCCCTTTAAAATTGGGATTAGAGGTAGGTATTTTTAAGTGAAGTGAATTGTAGATGAAATATGAATGGAGATAAGTAGTTATTGATAGAAATAGAAAATTGTCATCAGACAAAGGTGTTGCTAGAGTGCTATAATATATAGATTGAGAGGCAAGAAGTGCTAGGCACTTGTATAAATTCCCTTAGAAGTTTGAATAGAAGAATTGCTAAGTTTCTTGGTGGATGTAGCCCAACATTTGGGTGAAACATGTTAAATACTATGTCAGTATTTTTGTATGTTATTTTTCATGATCTCTTATTTCTCTATTTTCTGCATGTATTTATCATTCCATATTTATTTGTTTAACTTACAATTACACATTTAGATTATTTTTTATTTTTAGGTTACAAAGTAGATTTTGATACAGATTTGTAAACTCAATTATTTTTATCTAGGCAATTGAGTAATACTATATGTAATCAAACCTTGAAACTTTATGAATTTTAGCCCAACATATTTTTGGTACCTATTGTATTCTCTTTCCCTATCTTTCTCCATACATTGTCTCTCAAAGTCAAGTCTGATTTCTTTGATACTTTTTTTAGGCTGATTAGGAAGAACATGGATTTTCCAAGGTTGGTTGGAAGCATGAATAAGGGTGGGAGGGGGGTAAATGTTATGGGAATATTGGTATCAATATATTTTGGGGATACTTTAGGTGAAGACATAAAATTTATCATCTTAATATGATAGATATAGGGGTATAAAAGATGCATTTTCACAAAATAGAAGATGAAAATACACACTAATTGATGATATTTAAATATTTGGATTGCTTAAACCAATTGTAGATAAGTTGGAGTCACCATTGGTGTTTATGGAATTGCCTCAAAAGGCTAATACTCTAAAATACAACACCAAGAAATTATTTAATAGATGAAATTCTTATCCTATTAGGCATGCCAAAAATTGTTGTCACTTTGAGTTGCACCCTTTGAGGAAGTGTTTTAGGTCTCTTCACCTAATTGACAAAATGGGAACTCTCTAAGGCTATGAGTGGCTAATGACTAAAGATAAATTATAGAGAGGGCTTGATCCATTGATGCTACACCTAAGATATGACTACACCTACTTAAATGGAAGGAAAAGGGAATGGAGAAAGAGAGAAAATTAAAAAGAAAATAAGGTGATCCACCAAATGTTTTGATATTCTCCACTCATTTGAAGGTGAATAGTGGACCATGAGACTGAAATACACATAAAAAACTCATAAAATGGCCTTATTGAAAAAGTATTTTAATATGGAGATTATAGCTAATACATTAATCAAGAGGTCTGTAAGAAGACATTAATAAAGGTTTTCCACACTTAACCTTTATAAAACTACTTGACACATAACATATGACCTAAAAAAGAGACTTCAAAATATATGGAGGTGTGAAAATGGGACAAAAAAACAAGGAGAACTGAATCATCACATGATAATATCAACCACTCATGAATACACACTAAACACAGTCATAGGAAAATGTAAAAATGAGTCATCTATTGATTCAAATGGCATATAGAAAGAGAAGGGATTCACCATACTCACATGGAAGTTCTTAATACAAGCCATTCCAGGATAAATATATAGAATAATGAATAATAGAGGAGGGAAAGAGACTAGGAATCTCATGAATGCTATTATAATCTTATTTTCACATAAAAAAAGTATTCTTGAATATAACATGTAAATAAAGTGTTGTCATCTTGTTCTCAATGCATTAGGCCAAGTGGTAGTGGAGTTCTCAAAGAAGGATGACATAGAAGTTAATCACCACTAAATTAATTCTCCATGAAATTAATCTCCTCTATTGAGATCATTTTTTTCACCATTCTTGAAGGAATTATGCACTTTTTTCATTATGTACAAAGTCACAATCTAAGAATATTCTACTTATGTGGCATAGAAAGAGACTATTTTGGTTCTATGGGATCAAAATAATTCTTCATGAGTGTATTTATGGGGATTAATATGGTAACTTTCTACTTAATCTACAATGTTCATGTATATGTCATGTATCTCTCTTGTTATTGTTTTCTTCTAGCTCCCATTGATCTTTGTGACACCTAATTCATGCTTAGGAATATCCAGATCTAACCTTGCATGCTTGTTACTTAATATTGAATAGTCCTTGATTATTTTATTTCCTGAAGACCTAAAATTTTGATGTTATCCATGGTTGGATTATATTGAGGTTCCTGGTTTTCACTATAGGGGATCTTCTCTTCACTTGAACTAGGTATAATTTGCCTAACACTTCACTTGGAGTCAAGAGACCCACAATCAGACCATATTTAAAAGTGGAGGTATGAGATGTTCTTGAAGACTTTAAAGGCATGAACACATTTAGAATTTTTTTTGAGTGCCACCATAATATCTGTGTCTTGAGAAAACCATACATCCTTCAAAACCCTCAACACTTTTTCATATTTTATGTAAAATTGTACCTTACTATAGGTTCTCTTTTTAGGTAACTAAATCTACACAAATGTATGCATTATACTTATTAAAAAAATAATATATCTGGGATATTTAACTTATTAGAGTGTGGAATAATTTTTTGGTGCAAGCACATACTTAATAAACCTTTGTAATTCTAAAAATTGATGAAAATATCTCATCAAGACTTCATCTATAGTTTAGTAGGTGTTTAAACCTAGTCAGGATTCTTAAGGATCATTCATAGAGATAGGGGATCTAAAATTAGATATAAAACCATGAATTATGTGTATAAAAACTCTTTCACCTTCCCCATTATGCTTAACAATCCATGTAACTTGTCAACAAGTTTTTCATGTATGGTTTAAGCTTCTCAACCTCACCATGACTATAAATAGGGATTGAACTATGTATTTTATCAACATATGACTGAAACCATTAGGAATAGAATTATTTATAACTTGGAGAGTAATAAAAATATACCATTATATGTTTAATATTATGTCATAAATCTCCTTTTTTCCATTAATGACATTAAGGAGGTCTGCAAATTCATTTTTTCAATGCAAGTGAGAGGGTAATCTTCATGCAGCATAGTTTTTTACTTAAGAAACTATAATATCACAATGATAACTTATTGAATGTATTTTTTAAGGTAATTAGTATTATAAACAATCCTAGAAAACTTTTTCAATTAGTTAGTAAGTCCTTATCCCTTCAAAAACCTAAAAACAAGCCTAAAAGTGCAAATTTAAGACTATTTTCTTATACTTTTTTTGCACACATGCCAAGATTTGTAACTTAATAGGTGATAATTATGTGTGTAAATTTTATTTAGGTATTTTAAAATAATTTAATGTGCATTGGATTCATCTAGAATGGAATTTATAGTCATCAAGCTCCTTTGGAGGTTTCTTGGCAGTTTTAAGGTCTTCATCTTCTTAATGATTGTTCATAAAGATATGCCTCTTAATGAAATGAAAAACAATAGAAAATTGGATGTAATAGACCTTATAAACATATAATAAATCCATTTTTCACCATGCATTTTCTCATTTAACTTTACATATGAGGAAGATGACCTTCTCGAACTTGCAAGCTTGTAGGTATACATTTGAGATAATTATTTTGAGAAAAAATGTCTTAAAAATGATTTTTTATTATTGTAAATGTTTCCTATAGGATTTATAAATTAAATATAATTTATTAAATTTTTATCCAAAGTATTTTACCCCTTAATCCTTCTATAACCTGCATTAGCCCATGCCTAGGGTTTGTAGGTAGTTTGATAGTTTTAACCCTAATGGCCTTCTTTGAATTGTTTATCTTCATCATAGCGGGTATGGAAACTAATAAAATATTAATAAATGTTTTATACACTAATTATAAACCTAAAAATTTCAATTTCAACTCAAAACTTGTGTCTTTTATTCATGTTCATGCTTGCAGACTTGAAAAAAACAAGTTCGGCATGCATCTTCATATCATCTTCTTGCCATTTTATCCCTATTGTTACCTTAAATAAGTATTAGGGAGATTTATGAGGTTTAATAAAATTTAAAAAAATTATTTTAAATAACCATTAATGTTTTATAACACCTTATATATTGAACAACTTGCCTACCATGTTAAGAGACAACAAAATAATGAGATTTCTTGCAAGGATTTTCTACTTCATGATTTATTGTGTTGGTTTTGATGTTGTATGGATTATTATAAATATATAATATGAATATAAATCATCATCCTACATCCATAAAACTCAAACTTTCTATCAACAAGATAAAACTGAGGTGATGGGGTTTTAGAGGCAACAAACTTCTTGATGATTATTCATAGAGATTTGCCTCTCAAACTCATAACTATTTGCATGAATTGGAAGGGTATAAGGGTAATATAATTACAATTAGATAAATTTCCCTGATTATTGTCCTAATATATTAAATAATACCATAAAATTGACTCTTCTTCCCTTATATATGACTCGATAGAGATCTTAAGTGGGTTTTTGCCCTTTTGGGACTTGTAACTTATGTTTTATCATGGTTTTGGGCCTAAAAAGTTGGAGAGGGTTGTGGTAGGATATTATAAGTTGATGCCATGCTTATCTCAGTTAAATTTAACTAATCCAATGTTGAAACCTATAATTTCTCATCCAAACATGTCTTTTTTAACTATGGAACCTATTCATTTGAAATAATGTCTTGTTGTAACTATGTCTAAGCTATTATATTTAGTATTTTTTAGATTTTAAAATTATATTTTAATGTAAAATAACCTATTTTTCCAACCCTTATTACCATTTATTACCTTATGCTATGTTTGGGCATTAAAACAATGAACACAATAAATTTTTAAAAGTGATTATATGTTGGAAATGGAGGATTTGACACCTTGACTGAGTGTACAAGCATAATGTACAACACAATATTCAATAAGTTCCAAATGTATTAAAGTAACTCCTTTTAATAGATCCAAAAACTTGAAGCACATTGTAATTGGTACAAGAATGGCTTAATAAGTATAAGACAATAAAAAATTAACCTTAATTTTTTCAAAAATACCTTAAACAATGTTAAAACCTTCAACAATACTGAATTCTTTAGATATGACCATGTTAAGAGGACTAACCACATGTCATAGCTTACACTCTTCATAAGACTTACTAAGACCTTGAAACAAATTGATAGACACCATGGAAAGACAAATCAAGGCCACTAAGGCATGACTCTCAATAGTAAATTTACAAGTCTAGGTGACTCAGGTGCCTAGTTTGAATAAACCCTAGTCAAAGATGGATAAATTATCCAATAATACTTATACATGACATATACCTCCTATGGTTCAAAGACCTACTTTTAACTTATATAATGGTGAGATTAAGGTTGATGATTCATATAATCATTCTTTGTTCATTAGAGCATACCTTGATAAAAAACATATAGGTAGTGTTATGATTGATATTGATGAAAACAAGAATGTTTGTACCATGACATTACTTACACACTTGGGTCATACTCATCATGATTTACACCTTTCTACCAGATTAGGTAGATCATTTGATAGGACCTCACAATAGGTTCTTGGTGATATTGACTTACCTTTAAAGGTGGGTCTTACACATGTGGTTATTATATTTTTAGTTATACCTTACATGGTTATATTTTATACATTATTGGGATACCCTCGGATGCATGCTATTCAAGTGGTACCTTATATAGTGCACAAGTGTGTTAAATACATTCATGATAATCAGGTAATAATTATAGTTTCTAGAGTGACAAATGAGCATCCTTTTAAATAAGAGAAATGTTTACCCATACAATTAATTATCAAGAATACTAAGGCTCTTTTATCAAAAATAGGTAAGCAACATGCAATCTTCATTCTTAGGTGTCTATTACTTGAGATACCATTACATTAGATATCCACAATGGGTTCCACAAAATCCTCATCTAATATACACCACATTTAGATATACAGAGCACCTACACATGTTACTATTAATATTGTTTTAAATAAACCATAAAATAGTCAAAAATGGGTTCAATGAACCCCTACTCCTATTACTCCTATTATTTATTGATGACCATAGATTCCCGTTATATATACAAAAAACATCCCATATACTACAATGATATAAATTTCACCTATACATGTTCTTTTGTATCATAAACAATTTATTACACTAGATTCATATTGGGGAGATATCTATGAGCATCCTTGATCTGAGCAACATTTTAGGTGACAATTTGGTTGACGGTTTTACCCCAATTGGTGGCAGAACTTCTAGGAGCCATAAAATTTTCACCATAGCTCCATTTGACTCCCCATTTGAATCATTGGAAAGATAAGAATAAGGAGAACATGGTGAGATGGAATAATATTTATTTGGTGGGTTTTCACCCTAAAAAACCTAATGGAAGTGCCCCAAATTTGGATTTTAGTAGTGCAATCTAAAAATAGTAAGTTTCTGAAAATAGTAATTCTTTGAATTCTGTATTGTTGTAAATCATAAAAGTCAAACCACTTAATATCCCTCGAGATTGTTGACCTTCAACATCCTCCTCCTACCTTTAAAATATGTATAAACTAAGATGTAATCCAAAATGGAAATAAGACATCTCTTCCCAGAGATAGGCATATGTTGTATCTACAATTTTAAGTAATAAAACATCTCTTCTTAGAGATAGAATTATTATTTGTGTGTTCTTGAAATATTCTTCAGCCAAGAATTTTGATTTTTGGATCAATCCTTTATATGATTTCATAGTGTAGTCTCTTCATATATTCTAAAACTACAAAAAACATTAAAAAATCCAAAAATATTTTTAGCATCTACATATTATATTATCTCTTTGGCATCTATGTGTTAGTTCCATGTTGGTGGATAACATATCAATTACTTATACATACACATTTGTTTCATGCTTATATTTGATTGTGATATAGGCATATACAAATACATGATATATCCACTCTTGGATGTTGGGATTTCCATCTACTCACATCACTAGAACATTGGGGGAACCCACCTCTATAATCACAATACATCTAGGTTATATCATTCTATGGTCACTTTACATTATCATTTTTGAGCTCATTTATGTAATTGCACATGCATTTATCCATGCTTATATCTTTTATATTGTACTTGATATGCTATTCCTTTGGTTTTTTTTTGTTAACACATTGAATCCATGAGATACTATGCTATATTTATGCTGGTTGATTGTAATTTTATTTATGCACTTCCTTAAGTGTCTTGCCTTGATTTTGTCTCATGTATTTAACATTTGAATATGATCCATTTTTTCATCCCCCATACCTTTATTTGCCTCTTTGACATTTGAATATGTATTTTCTTGTTGTATGGGCATTTGAATATGTCGTTATTAATTTTGTGGACATTTGAATAAGTCTTGTCCATTTTATTGTGTAATACTTGAACATGTCTCTTATTTATAGTCATGCTAGACCATTATATTTTGATTTGATTTTAAGTGACCTTATGTATGTGCTTGATTGATTGTTAATATTATACTATTTCTATCTATATGTTTCCATGATATTTATCATGCATCTTAGGAATTGATGTCATCAGATTCTATGCACTACAATGACATATTTACCTATACATGTTATCCTATATGCTACATGGTTCATTCATAGTTATATGGTTATCTTATCCTTTCTAGGTGAGGTAACTAATCATTTATATCTTACCTCACCTAAAAGGGAGGGGGAATATAAGTGAGGTAATGTCATAGAGTCATGGATTCTACACATTCATAGTTTGAAATTTAGTGGGGGTATGTCATAGAGGCATGGATTCTACACATTCAGAGTTTTAGATTCAGTGGGGGCATGTCATATGGGCATAGATTCCACATGTTAATAGTCTTAGATTCAATGGGGGAATGATTTGGAATAATTTTATCCACACTTACTCAATATTCATCATCTCCAAATTATAGTGGGGACATGTTTTAGAAAATGCTCTCCACATTGGTACTTGTATCAATTTTTAGTTTTAGATTATAGTGGGGGCATGCTTTGGAAGCACATTCTCCACATTTACGTAGATTCAAATTGGAAAAATTACATATTTATATGATTTAGATACACATTTATGGTAGAATTTTATATATTGATACCATTTTTATATACAAATTTAACATAAGACATACCTAAGGTGAATATGTTATGCAAGTTATACTTAATATTATAAAATCCAAATCAATTTATTATTCAAAAACTCATTTATGGACTATTACCACATCATAGAATTTTTCATACTAATACCTTGTAAAATTTTAATGAATTTGTTGTAAAATCAATATCAATTTTAGATTTAGAACACTTTTAGGGAATGTCACCACCCACTAGGTTGGAATTTTACAAACTTTAGTGATCCAATATAATGCAGTAGTTGGTTCACTTTTTGGTATGGTTAATCACTCATCTTGCCACATTTTTAGGTTGTAATTGATCATTTCATCCAACCTCACCATTTTGATAGCGTGAGTTGACATGGTTTACTCATACTCACTAGGTTATAAGTATGATTGGGTTACATGATTGACCTAATCTCAATTTCTAGGTGGTAATTCATCTTGTCTCCAAGGTTCAGAACATGTGCCCTCCTATCTTTCTCTCTATATCTATCTCATTATATATATACACTTTTTATATTTATATATTTGGCCTAATATTAGTTTCAATGATTTATAATTATACATATTTTAAATAAAAATTCTAAAAATCAAGATTATTGCATCAATACATATGTATATTCATAAACCTTTCTCTCTTTCAATTTTAATCATTTCAATGATTTCAATTGCATATTATATGCATTGATTATATGCTATAACATGATCTTGGTTAGAGGTCAATCACCATAAAAACACTCAAGTTGGACTCAAAAAAATGGAAGGTGTATCATACACACCCATGTATGCATTATTTTCCTTTAAACTATAAATTTCATGACTATATTAAATGGAGGGAAAATGTAGACATTATTTATGAATTATATAACACCTTAGTCTTGTAAAATTGCCAAACTCAGACATTGTATGTTCCTATCAGTTATAAACCTTTCCCACTTCCACAAGTATTTCATTAGATCTCTCTTATGTCCCTTATTATATCTCTTAGTCTAAACAATTTTATGTTTATGACCCAAGCCTTCTATCTTGCCTAAAATTCTTAAAAACTATTTATCTTCCAATTCTAAAAGTTTTGAGCTTGTACCTATTTTCATACTCATTAGACACTTGCATCTTGGAATTACACCTACATTGACATAAGGGTCCTACTCCAACATAAGTTTCCAATGCCCTAAAGTCATTTAATTTACATATGAAACATATCTTAATGGTTGGCCTAAGTGATTTAATGTGAGATATTCTCCAAAGGTATTGGTATAAATACAAGATCGATCCTAATTCATTCCTCACCTAGAAAAAACCAAGGAAACTTATCAAAAACATTATATCACACATTCAATTGAGAAAATATTCCTTCCTTTTTCCTCTTTCAATATTAGTCATAAGGACAACACATCTATAGGTCTAAAATTATGAAGTAGTAGCTTAAGAGTTAGATTTGCCAAGCTACAATCTAGGTCGTTATTTTACTTACTTATCACACATTACATGATTCACACATAAGTGATCATATAGGGAATAAATACATAAGTATAAGGCCCTATTCAAATTATTGGCTATATAGGCAACACTCATTGATAGATATGTATTTGGGGAAAATTGACACCATGTTCCCACTAACCTATTTCCCCCCAAAACCACTATAAATATGAATAACTATGGTTTTCCTATTTGATAAGGAGTGACAATCTATGAGGTAGATCTGAATAAACTAGAGTGAAGGTGACAAAAAACCCAAAAACATCCTCATGGTCACATCTTATTATAGTATATATTATGTATAGGATAGTTGCATCAGACCTTGACACTCACATTGATGTAACTATCCCAAGCTAATGAAATTGTCTATGGATACAAAGGCATTTAATCTATAATTTGGAAACCATTATAAAATATTCTTCCACTCTACTTCCTATATGTTTTAGATCTAGACCTGTATTATAATTAGAACTAAGTCTCTTATCTAGTTGTTATTTCCATATCTAACATAGTTATAGTTTCCTTTTTTTAATCATATCTCAGTATAATAAATTTAGTATATGTTCTATATGAATTTTTCAATGAATTGGCCCACTATAGATCTATTTATCATCCTTGTGATTTTTCATTTCTATATTATTAATCCTATATATCTTAATAGGATACTTATCTAGTTTAGGGTTAAACACTCACCTATAGCCAATATTTTATCCTGTTATAATTTTTTTTTTATAAATTTGTTGAATATTAAGATGAATTCATGACTCAAATATTTCTTGAACCATCCTCTCAATTTTGGATTTTTATAAAAAATAGAGGTATGGACACATGTTGGAGGTACACTACCTAGAAGGAGTTGAATACAATGGTATTTTGGTTAATTAGGTGGAAATTATTTTGGTTCCTTGAATACTAATGCATGTTTGACTAGAATGAGTCACTAGGTTTATGGGAATCACAAGATGTGTCTAGATGAATAGATGAGAGTTGAGCAATGATTACATGTGATACTTTATTGAGAAGATTTTATATTTAGTGGGAAATGATGACATTGGTAGGTCCTGATAGGATGCCTTTTAGTGTGTATTACTATCCATTTTCATAGAATTGCATCCAAAGTTCTAAAAAGTCCAACAATATAGGTCCTAGAGTGCATAACCATTGGGCTCCAAGAACCACATGATATCTACCTAAGGGCAAGCTAAACATGTATATTTTTAGGGTAAATTCATACACATAAATTTATAACATTGAGACATTTTATTGTACATAAAATGTGCCTCCATTAGAAATCATTAATTAAAAGCTAAAATAGGGATGCATGAATGATTAGTTTGTTTGGCCAGCTAAGGATCAATGAAATTATGTGTTATACTATATTAAATGAGAATAATGAGGGAGTATTTCATAAAATACCCCTTTAATATCATAATATTAGTCATGTTTAGCCCAACCAAGGCATGCATCAAAATTTTAGGGTGTAACTTTATGGTGCTAAGTTCTTTGACGTCAGGTTCTTCAATTTGGGAATCTTGAGAATCATCCCATTATTAAAGATTTGGTGGTTACCAATTATTTTATATGATGAAATTTTCATCATAGTTTTAAGATAGTTCTTTTTCATGGAGAGTGCACATTTATACCTCCATAAGGTGTTTAATGGAGGTGAATTTTGGAGGAGGATTTGTGATTGGCCATGGTATTGTAAATGTATTAAAACACCCAAAATTTTAAGATCCATGCTGTGAGGTGGTATTATCTTCTATAATCTTAGACAATCCTAATGTTTTCATCATATTAAATTGTTTAAAAATCCTTAAATCCATATGAATTTTATATTTTATCCCTTTTATGAAACAAATCTTGAAAAACTCTTTATTTAACCATTTAGTTTGGTTGGACATTTTTAAAATTTAACTTGATACTCATGAAGCATCCTGGTTTTTCATAGTTTGGTTAGGGATTTTATAAAATAATCATAATTATTGGGACTAAAGTGAACCAAAAAAATATTGAAAAAAACTTCCCAATTGGGTTTTGTATGATATGTTTAATACCATTAGAACCACTGGATAACTTCCTTCTCTAAGTGAAAATATGTAATGGAGACCTTGTCTACCCTAAATGTACTACATAAGTTGAATTTTATTTTACATAATATATCCAGATGGTTAGTTTTTTACCATGTAATTTTGAAAATTTTAATTATGGCCACATGGTGTGGTTTAGGATAGAAAACTAGCTTTAAAATTGTTGTGACCATGACATCAGTTGGAAATCATGATATTTAATATAATGATGTCAATTATTCATTTGTTCAAATTAGTGTGTTGAGAATTAATATGATATTAGAATTTAGATTAGAGTTCCTCAATGTTCTAGGCCATGGCTTGGTTTCTCACACAGGTGAAAACCATTGACTAGAGGGGCCTAGGGGTGTTAAAAAAATCTAACTAAAGTTGTATGTTAAAATGATTAACTTGATGAGATGATCTCAGTGATATAATTTTCACAAGGGTGAAAAACATTTTTGGGTCTATATATGATAAATAATTTTTATGTAATTTTTTTCCAAAAAATTGAAATGTTATTAAAATGATCGTTTCGATGATAAAATCATAATGGTGTAGTTTCTCTATGGGAAAAATAAGAATTGTATTTTTGTTTTGTTTTCTATTTATTTTTCAATTTCATAATTCTTATATATTTAAATGAGTTTAATTAACCATTCTATAACATACTAAACCTATTGATTGTTATAGTTACTATGTTTTTTTTATTAACACAACATGATATTATTTTTTTAAGTGTTGGTTGTTATTGCATTTCCAATAAATTAGAGTTGTATTTATGAATGTGTGAATTATAGGGTCACAAGGAAGGTTTATATAGGGTATGTTTTATATATGAGCTTATGAATATACTAATCTCATTTTAAAAATAGTTTTAGCTCAATATTTCATAGCTCTAAATATGATGGATAACCATTTTGTAACACACTATCTCATCTTTAAGATATGGTTAAAATAAATTCTTAGGGATAACTAATTTTTGGTGAATCACTAAAATAAATTATCGAAGGCTTCATATGGATAGGCTTAAAAAAATCTAGGGCATATTTATAAATACTCAAAGTTATGTAGAAACATATGTCTACTTATAATGTTGTCTAATGGCTTATGTGTTGGGGCATAAACCCTCACTCCACAAAATCAAGAAAAATTGATAACTGCTTAGGCAAAAATGAAAAATTTATGTTAGTTTTAAAAATATTAGAACACA
Source organism: Torreya grandis (assembly GCA_037957365.1). Taxonomy (NCBI): domain Eukaryota; kingdom Viridiplantae; phylum Streptophyta; class Pinopsida; order Cupressales; family Taxaceae; genus Torreya; species Torreya grandis. The sequence goes on along the minus strand of JARHVA010000596.1, from coordinate 2,676,639 downwards.
ATTTATGACCTAAGGAAAAAAGATAAAAGTAAAAAAAATTGGGCAATAAGCTTAGTTTTACCACCTTGTTACCATTTTCTAATAATTGAGATGTTGATTGGGTGAGGGGAGAACATATGATAGATAGAAACAGATAACCTTAAACCACTAAAATTATTGTGTAAAAATGGTGATGGAAATATATATGATACTATATTTTATCACACTTATTATAAGAGATTAGATCAATAGTGAAAATACTAGAAATAATATTGTAAATGAATAGAAAAAGATAATATTACATAAAAAGGGAGTATAAATATATTATAATATTATTGGAATATTTGAGGGGGTAACATCCTTGGATAAAGATAAATATAATATAACTCATGAATGTATTTCCATTAGTCCAAACTCTTATTTATACTAATCCTATCATAGCTAACTACTACTTCCCGTGTATGTGGGATTATTAAAATTAGCTCAGGGAATGAATTAAAAAGAACATGCTTCCATATATTTTATTAAAGGCAATGATTATAAATAAATAATCATGATGAATGGGTCATAACAAAAATAGGGTTTAAAAATTTTCATGTTTTATAATTTTATTATGGTCTTTGTCCCACATCAACACCAAGTATACAATTATAAAATCCTTATTAGTGGATCTCTTATAACACCATATCTTTATCACATCCCGATTTATAATAAATTTTTAAATTTATTTATCCCTTATTTCTTCCATATTTATAATATTTTCTAAACTATAATGTATTACCTCTTATTCTCCTACATATTCTTATATAAACCAATATGTAGGGAGAAACAAAAAGATTGGTTCTTTTCCATATACGAGCGTGTATGGAGATGTGTTCATGGACTTATTGATTCTTGTCATGTCTGCACATAGATCATAATTAAATAAAGTGTGCCATCATATATGATTTTTATTATATTATTATTTATCACATATATTAGTTTCTTACTCTTTGACTTTTATACCTGGTTTCCTTATGGGTAGTAATTGGTTACAAACTTAAATCTTATGTTATGGTCATATGCCCATTTTGTGAGTTCCGCTAATCTCAAGGTAGGACCATTATCATAGACCAATGACATATGAATTATAAACTTCATTAATTTTTTATCTTCTAATTATTTTATTACTTCATCTACTATGTTAGGCTTTGTGGATTTAGCTTCAGTCCATTTGGTATAAGAATCTTTAGTAGTTAAAAAAATGACCAAGTGATAAATTTTGATTTATTACAACCATAAATTCTATCCCTCATTGTGAAAATGGTTTCTATTATATTACCAAATGGAGGGGAATATAAAATTATTATCTAATCCAATTGATATTTGTCATGTATATCATGTACTCACATGATTATGAACATCCTTTAAAATAGTGGGCTAGTAATAACTTGATCTAAGGATATTGTGTGCTATGGTGTCCCTTGGAGAATGAATATTTCCCAAGTATTTGTGAGAGTCACCAATTGTGATTTTAATTTTTATAGTCATCTAAGATACACTCCGTCATAATTCTATTTATACAATATCTTGTTTGAAACTAATTAATGTGTTAATTTTAATTTCAAATCCCTTCCCTAAGTTGAATTTACAATCTAAGGGAAAGCGACCTTTATAACATATTGAGTTTTGTCCACATAGAATTCACTCTTTATGTCCTCAAATTTCCTTATTCAATTAGCTTCTCTATTTGTTGCCTTAAAACTAAAATTGTTGGATTGATTTCAAAATCAAATTCATGGATGATAGACACCCATTTTCATCTCTTATTTCTCATATTTTTGGATTTAATATAGCCTTGACCATGGGGTCAGGGATAATGGAATGAATTTGACTCTTAAAAATGTAAGTTTAGAAGTTCTTGACCACTTTCACCAAGGTATAATCCTATTTTTCAATAGGGGAATACCTTATTTATGCATCTTTCAAATGGGATCTCATGAATACTATGGGCCTTTCATATTTTATAAAGTAATTATATGTTATAAAAACATAAATTGAATGTTAGGAAGCAAAATAATATAGGGTTAAATATAGCTCATAGTTTGGACTATTTAACAATGATGTAGTTATGACTTCTTTCTTGATTTTTTGAAAATCTTTCTTCACCTTATTTATCCATTCTATTTTTGTATCACGTTTTAATATCCAATTAATAGGTGCCAAATTTTAAATAAATCCTAAAATAAATCATCTTACAAAATTTATCTTAGCAGATAAAAATATCAATTCCTTTTTATTGGTAGGAAGATGTTTATCAAAAATTCCTTTAACCTTATTTGGATTAATGAATAAACTATTCTTAGTAACAAAATGACCAATTAGTTTAACTTTTTTGATGCTAAAGACATTTTATTGAATTTAAATATATACCATACCATATAAATCTCTTGAAAACTTCATGTAAGTGTTTGAATTATTGATTCTTATATGTTAGAGTGTTCGCATTATTAATAGCCACTAGTAATGTAAATATTGTTCGTTTAACAAAATTATGTAAATAGTTTTGTTTGGTATATTATTGTTATGAATAACAACAATATTATATGGGGTATTTTTATATATTTTGATGGTTATACATTGAGGGTTTATAGGGATCTTAGAATCCCCATATTTATCTTTTTTACTTCCTATATAAGTGCTTTGTAATATCTCATATGGATTAGTTGAAGTAATAGAATATTATTATTTTGTGTATTCATTGTCTAAGAATGTTTCCTATTTTATATTTAGCATATAAATTACATTTAAATATAAGCCATAATCAATATCTGGTATAGATCATTCTTTATCTATATCTGTGATGTAAAAATAAGTGACTTGGAGGGGTAATTTCTTCATTTTCTATTGTCTAAAACTATGTTATCCATTTTAGAATTTTAGAATTTGTGTTGCATAGAATAGGTTGTTGAAGAAATTTGGTGTTTTAGTGATTGGAAAAAGGTAAAGTACATGTTTCATGATCAGAGACTAAAGAGGGTGTGATGTCAATTTGAAGGAGGCACACTTGTTTGAAGAAAAAAAATTAGCCATTGAAAACTCACAATATTTGAGCAAAAATTACAAGAGCATCACCGTATGTGCACAATATTTAGTATCAAATAGATCTTACTTAATGTGATATCATTCACATACTAGTTCATCCTATATTCTTCTCAACACATCACCATTATATGAATCATCATTCAATTTTTTTGAATGAAGCATTAGACTAGGCGAACACCTAAATCTACATGATTTAATATTGGTTCATGTAATCTGATAGTTCATCAACCATCCACATGTGTAGTTTGACAAGATGTTATATGTATATTGGTTCCCATTTTTACCCCTCTTTTTCTTGGCCTTGCACACTTGAGAGAAATGGCAAGTGATGATGGAAAACTTGCTATAATGTCATTGTAGTTGGGGAGGTGTTTAACATCATGAAGGGATCAAATGGAAAAAAATGACTAAGAGGCACCTATAAAGGGTATGAATAGTTCCCTGGTGCTTTTGGCTCTACTTGAACCAAGGTGAGAGGACCTATGGGGTAGATTAATCACATAGAGAGATTCAACATTTCAATCTCTATGGGGATTATTAGCACAAGGGAGTACAAATTTGACTAAAACACGACTAAACCTTCTCACTCCACCCAAGAAAGGTTATCACATGGAATGAAAAAATGTTCTAAGTTAAACACAAGCTACTAATATGATTGTAACCTTAATTATAAATAATGTTCAATAAAAGAGGGGCTAAATAGGATATTTCAATATTAGTATTTAAAGCAAAAAATGCAAACACATGTTAACTACACAAATTTTATGCATCTGTAGGCAAATAACACTTCAAGTATACAAATGGCATGTTATATGTAGGGTAAGATAGGGTAAGACATGATTTATAAATTAATATAAAATAAACTAGAGGGATAATGGATGAGCACTAGGAAATTGAATAAACTGCTATATAAGCTTACTAACAAATGCATTATAGATCTAAAACAAATGAAATTTAAATAATGCATAAGTGATATAATTTAAAAACCCCTTCTAATTGAATTGATTAGCCTAAGACTACCCTTAAAAATGATACCAATACCCTATTCCCAAATCTCAGAGCAAAAAGGATTTTACAACCTAGATATAATCTCTAAATGACTACCATAAAGATGGATACACCAGATAACTAATCTACTGAGCATGTAAAATAGAGAACTAGAATTTAACAACATGAAGAGAATGTAAATCATGAATATATTTCGTTTATCAATTGAATATAAAATAAATACAATGTTTTCTAAATAACATAACAACCTGACACTATGCAAGATAATTTTGTGACAAGGGAGACATATCAAATTCTCTAAAATCTTGCCAATGATTTTACAATAGAAATCAATTTGGCACCAAAAAGATCATGCAGAGAGAACTCTATAAGGCTATAGCTCTTGACTCAAAAATTTAATCAGCCATTAAAAAGGGATAGACCCCCTTTACTTATACAATTGAACTAAGCCTAGCATATTCCTAAATATGCTCTAGCTAGAAAATTATTTCATAGGCTTGGAATCTATTAAACCTTGTAACAAACATGATTCCTCAAATATGATCATGCTCCTATGATAACGGAAATATTGATCCTTCACTTTGGTCAAATAGTTTCTAGTTATCTACATGGAGGAAGATATTATATGGGATTAAAAAAACCTTTATCCTCTTGAAAAGGAGAAAAAAATGTCCCTTTCCTATCCTCATAATTAAACAAAAACTAACTGAAAGGGATGTGCCACTAATTGGATAATTATAATGGTTTCCCGATGGGAAATGAGAAGAAATAATGGAGGGAAGGGATGAAAGAAGTGGTGCCAACTCAAAAAAACTAAAATATCCAGTTATACTCTAGAGTTGATATAGATGATGAAATCTTTCTCTAGCTTATTCCTATACCTTGTGTGTCCTTCCTTTCTCTAGCTTATAGATGATGATTGAGGACTCTTGTGGTGTATCAATGAGGGTTTTCAAAGCAGTGTGTACTATCTCTTCCTCCAAATCACTTGCACCATCAAGACTAACCATATTTTTGAGTGCAACATCTACTATTTTTTTATACTATTGAGGGACTAATCCTCTCCTTTAAAATCAAATATGCCATATTTGAGCATCATGAGTCAATGCTTGATTTCCAATTGATATTCTCTAGGCCTCTTGTGATCATTTGGAATAATGATCTTCTCAAATATCAAAGTATCTATGCCCATCTTGTAGACCTCATCCATTTTCCACTATAATTCCTCCCACTTATTAGTGTCTACTTCATCGATAAGCATTTGATCATCACACTCCCTCTTATTATTCACTATGTTATTCATGCATTTCAATGCTGAGTGGATTATTTCTTCAGCCCTGGTGCACAATTCTTCTTGCCATTTTTCTATCACCTTTCCTCTGAACTTGAAGTAATCAATTTGGCCTAAATCAAATGAATATATTGAGAATAGAGGATGCTTTAGAGTAATACTAGTAGTTAGTGTTACTACCTTGGGATCACTCAATATCTTTTGTAAGTACTGGATCATAACCTAATTTTGTGCCTTTAACTCTTCCATGGTGGCTTTGTCTTTATCCATTCTATGAGCCACCGTGTTTGTGAAAACCTGCAAGCTATGCTTAATCTCATTATTTTATGGCTCCCCTAGATTTTAGCTATAAATAATATAACTCTCAATGGGAGCATCTTTCTTTAAAGCATCTTGTGGGGGAATGGCTATCTCTACATTCCTTTCTCCTATAGCAGTGAATGTTTTCTAGAATGTGTCTTAGCCTTCTTAGGAGGTTTGGTCTTGTATGCCTAAGTGATATTCACTAGATCAATCTCCCCAATCTTTCTCAGAAGGTGTCTGGTTTGAAATCCCATTGATGTATTGGACATTGCTGCATGCCTTGAGATAGGGTAAAGTGGTGTCATTAGAGTACCTAATGTAGGAAGTGCCACATGAATGGGCTATGGACTCAACATGAACTATTTGATTTATTCATCTCTCTCCAACTCCTTACCACATTTTTAGTTTTCTCTAGGTCCCCCTTCAAGGTTTGGCTCTATCTACTCCAAAAATTCAAAGTCAGGCCTGAATTGGTGAGATTCCTTCAATAATTTCTCAATGGAGTTCCCTTGTTCTATGGATTGATTGGAAGGTTACACAACCACTTCACCTTCTTTATTTACCTGAGCCTCAAGTATAGATGAGGCTATGGTGACTTCCTTTTTGCCTTCAGGTAACTCTTCACCAATCATGGCCTCTAAACCTTTATTGTGGATTGGATCATGAAATTTGATGTGAGGAAGGAGAATTAAGGGTACTTTAATTACAAAAATTCTACTTGAAGTACCCTCCTCAACACCTTTATTGGACTAGTCTAATTCCTTATTTATTTTTATATGGGTGGGGGTATCATTTGAAGTTTTGATCTCCCACCTTCCTCTATACTTGCCTTCTCCTCTAGTGTTGAACTTGACACTTTTAGAGGGGAAGGGAAAATTGATGATATATCTAGGGCTTCTTGTAATCCTTGTTATTCAACCACCACTTCAAGATTAGCGGTGACTTGAATATCCTTCTCTAGCTCTACCTTAGTTCTTTCATCATTTTATTCATTATTCAACTTCACCTTGATCACCTTAGGCTGGTGGTTGGGTGATGACATTCTCAATAAACATCTCTATATCTAATAAGACCATTTATTTTTCTTGAAGGGCATAAACTTGAGTGGCCACCTCAACCCCAACCTACACAACATATTTGAAAGAAAGCGGATCACTTGAGGGCATAATTTCTTCCTCATTACCATCAAGACCTTTAATGGGGTATAGGGTCTTTCCATAAGCTAATAAGCTAACCACCAGGACCTTTAAGGATAATTGGGGTCTAGGGTCCTTCCATTAGGGAGGATCACTCTTGAAGGACCCTCTTCTACAAATAAGCTAACCATTAGGACCTTTATTAGGGTCTAGGGTCTTTCCCTCAAAGTTCTTATCCTAGTTTTTACTCATGGAGGAGTGAATTCTCAGTGATTCTTCATCACCTCTGTAATGGGCCTATCTTTATCTAAGTATTATTTATCAATCATATATCTCAATCTCTAAGAATATGAGGATTGATCCTTTTTCATTTTTATGGGGAATTCCTTATAAGGAAGGTCCTTGAACACAACCTCCTTTTTTTTCTTAAAAATCCGAAATGGAGGCTATAGATCCATTTTGATTCTTTTTTCTTGGGATGATCTACCTCTTCTTCACCTCCTCTCTTCTTTGAATAGATATTTTGGGGAGGGACAATGGTTGATTATTGTGCTAGTGGAGATGGTGAAAAAATAGTTAGATTGACCACTAGGATGGTTATTGGGATGATTGGTATTGTTGGGACTCCCTCTAATGTGATGGATATTGAGGTGGTACTAGCCAATGTAACCTCCCCCATAGTAATCTTATCTCAATTATTAGCTAGAATTATTAACTTTAAGAAGTACAATCCCACTTTAGACCATGATTTTACTTCACATCTATTGGCTTGGTGAAGTCAACATCACCAACCTTGCTCTTCACTTTCCCCCTTTCTACTAGTGGTAGAGCTAAAGAAATACCACTGTAATCTAGGGGAAACCCTTTAACTCCCAAACTTGTTTGAGCTTTTAGAGGGTAGAGGTATCATAAGTACTAAGATCAACCCCATGTTACTTTAATCCCATGAAAGGTTTTTCTCATGATTGGTATGACTCTCCATAAAATGGAATCATTTTCCTTATCGATGAAGTCCACCTATGAGATGGCATGGGATTCAATATTGGACTGATTATACACTATATACAGTGACTTCTTATCATCCTCCATGTCTTTGGGGATGGAAGTAATATTATAAGCAATAACTTCATGCACTATTAGCCTCATATAATCCAGATTTCTAATGTCTTCCTCGGTAGTGAAATCAGAATAGATGTCTTCAAAATGTGATTGATGTAGAATTACATTAGTCACTATGTTCACACACCATTTGATATCATAGTTTAGCATGGGTGTAATCTTGTCAATCACATACTGGCCCATATCTTACTCCATCCCTTGGCTTTGGTAATAGAAGTACATGAATAGTGTCTAATTTCAATTAGAAACTTGAAAGGATTATTTATCTTCTTCACCACTATCATCTCATGCAGGGGCACCATTTGCCGACTCAACTTCATCATTGCTAGTCTACCATCCAAGTATCTTGGAAGCTAATGTGGAAACCCTAAGTAGACACTTATTTTGATATAAGTGAATGTTTTAAATTAAATATATGAGGCACCATACTTATCAATTATGTCTCTGGATACCTTAGACATTCTTTTGAGGATCCTCAGAGGAAATAAGACACTCATCATAGTATTAAAGAAATAATTGTAATCTCTAAAAAAATTATTCTTGAAGCCATCCAGAGTTATTTCAGGATAAGCCTCATATATTCTCATCCCATTGGGACTCCTAGTGAGCTCCTAGAACATCCTATTATGTAATAGGATGTACACAAATTAGGAGGACATGTAAAATGTACCTATGAATACCTTGTTTGAGTGGATTACAACTTGAATTTGCATCATCTGCCTATACATGTTGTCACTTAAAATGGTGGCCCAGTCCATCTTCTTCTATTATTCCAACACATAGATTAAGATTATGAAAATCCAAGGCTCAACTTTCTTTATAATGGGTATCCCATAAATTTTTTCTACCATGGAAATCACATACTAGGGTAATTCCTTGAATTCTACAAATTTTAGACTCTTAGACATTCTCAAGACCTTTTTCCTTTTATTAACTAGCCAAAAGGAGTTGATAATATCCCATATGGTTTTGTCATTCTTATCTTCATATTCTTGGAATTCCTTGAGGGAAATCATGATACTTTTAGGTTGGGGAGGAATCCCAAGCATGGTGTTAAGGGATATAAGAGTGAGAGAAAATAACTGATTAGCTACCATCAATGATAGTCCTAATATCTAGCTAATATACTCAAGCACATGTAATCACTAATTATAGGTATTGGGAAACTAAGGGGAATGCTATTATAGAGATGATATAACTCATGCCAAGATTTGAAACTACTAGAAGAGGGATTGGATACTATACGACATTCAATAAGGCTATAAAATCTAACCCCTACACATTTATATCATTAATTTCATCCAAAATAGAAATGATGTTTCTCTTAACAAAAGTTGAAGTAACCACCATTGATCGCTAGATCTTTAGTGTAATACTTTAAACTTAAACGAATTCCTCACTATGATCACCCTCAAAATACCTTCAAACCTCCTTAATGAACACAATACAAGGAGCTAGAATATCACTTACTAATAATCTAGAGGGCTATACACAATTGAATCTAAAAATCTTTGAAGAATTCATTGTAATCACTCTTTCACATTATACATATCTAGGGCATACAAATAGCTCAAAATCACAAGTAGAAGCTCTGAATGTAAAATTTAAATGTGAATGAAGAAAAATTCCTTAGTTATAATCATTTTCATTTTGAAATTAGGGTTTCCATTAATGCTTTGAATCATAATGGCTAATTACCAATTACCCCTTTTAGTCATTTGAGGTTCTTTCAAAAAAGGAGAGAGAAGGTGTAAATGTCTCTTTTATACTGAGTAATCCTCCTTATAATGCATGGTTCTATATAAGAAAACTTTTTGCATTCTGGCACTTTTTGGGCCTTTAGGGACTTTTTCCATCTTGCCCACCAAAAGGTAAGTAAAATAATCTTTAAAAAGGCCCAAAGCTTAAAAATCCCTTAGGACTTGCCACGTGTCATTACTTATTTTTTCAAATCCATGTGTTTGGGACTTCAAGGACCTTTTACATATTTCCCACCAAAATATAAATTGGTCAATCTCCAAAAAGGGTGTGTAACTTAAAAATCCTTGAGGACCCACCCCATGTCATTCATTAAATACTAGCTTAGACTTTCAGCCATATTTTCACCTTTTCACCATCCTTATTGATATGAGCAAAGGTGAAAGATCCCTTTGATACCCAAAAATAGTATTATGAGTCCCCTAAGTTAACCACATGTTTTTAATTTATCTCATCAGGCAATTCCTCACCTCAGTCACCAAAACATGTTGAATGTGCAACATGATAATTTCATCCAGGGCCCCAAAACTTTTCTTCTTCAAGAACAAGGCAAAAAATCAATGTATGCAAAGAGACTTAGATACATTTATATATTTTCATAAAGAATCTTCCCATCATGAATCCTTTGGTTGAAACAAATGACCTTACAATTCCTTTAGAATTATTGAAAGTGTCCTCCATCTTCAGAAAGTACCCTTCAAGAATTTTGTAAAGGCAAAATGCCCAAAGGAAATGATCCTTCAAAGATTTTACAAGGGAAAAGTGATCCTATAATTACTTTGGGATTTTTGTGTAGGAAAAATGCTCGAAGGGAAAGTGCCCTTTATACTTTTTCCCACAGTCAGAAAGTCCAAAATAAATGACCTGAAAACACTTAAGATTGAAACAACAAGATATGGAATTCTTTCAAAACTTTTGTAGTGGATAAAATATCTAACAAGAATAAGCATTTGACCTTTTTATTTGAGACAAAAATACCAAAGACCTATTTCCATTAGGCATTGTGTTCATGCAAAAGGTCTAAAAACCCCAAGGGAAAAACACCTTCACCAAACAAAGACACTATAAAGGACTAAGCAAATTATGAACATGAACTTGACCTTTCAAAGGAAAAAATGGACACAAAAATGGGGATAATGACTTAAAAATTGATACTCAACCCAGGTTAGACTTACACATTTTCATTAACAAAGGCCCAATTTCTCCAGTGTAACTTTGGGCACTAACATAGGCTCTCACAAAAATTGGCAAATTAACAAAATACCTCAGACAGAGATATCAAAACATAATAGATTTTTAACCTTCCAAATCATTTGACACTGAAAAGGGCATAAATTATTTAGTGTATATTTAGGCTTCAACATTATATCTTGATTAGGGATGTGTTCCTTCAATGGGTACATAGAGAATACCATACTAGATGCCTATCCATTAAGCCATGGAGTCAAATAATTTTCAACAAAGGCAATAAAAACACATCATGGGTGAACTAAGTTATATTAAGACATCTAAAGACAACTAGAAAAGAAAAGAAAAAAACACAAGTTGTACAAACACAACCCCAAATAGGGCAACAAAAACACAAAGAGACTCTACAATATGTACATATTCACATGGGCTAGCGTGGACTTAATCCAAAAAATGCTTGAGATGTCTACCATTAAATACCAGTTCTAAGATTTGTACATCAATATCTCTAAGATAAAATGTATGGTTCCCTTTTTGATAATCAATGGTGTAGGGATCCATCCATAGGGAATCAAATTTACCATGTTTTCCCTTATCTTCATGTTTGTTATCCCAGAGTAGGACTATATCTCCAATTTGAAAATCTCTCAGGGTGACCTTTTTATCAAAGATATTTTTGAGCATTTATTTAAACTTTAATTACTTTTCATGAGCTTGTCTATGAGATTCATCAAGTCTATAATCTGGTTGATCATTTCCTTATAGTAGTCTACTTCTTCTTCATCCTCAACTATCTGCTACATAAACTGGTAAGTAGGTAATTGTAAATTAAGGGGTAACACAACTTGAGATCTATAAACAATATCAAAGGGGATTATTCTATTAGACCTTTTAGGAGTCAACCTATCAGCCCAAAAATCAAACTTCAATTTCTCGCCCCATTTCCTTTTGTTGGAATCCAGAGTCCTTTTAATAATCTTCAACATATTCTTGTTACTGGACTTGGCCTACCTATTTCCTTGCAGATTGTGATTAGAGGAATTTTCTTGATAAATCCCATAATATTCACACATTTTAACTAATCATTTTTCTCTAAAGCACATAGAATTATCACAAATAATTTTAACTGGCACTCTAAATTGATAAATCACATTGTTCAAAAGGAAATTAATGACTACCTAGTGGGTTGATTTTCTAGTAGGGTTTGTTTCAACCCATTTCATGAAGTAATTAGTGACCATTAAGATCCACTTATGACCAACACCTAAATCATCTGATATTTCACCCATGAATTCCATGCCCCATTGCCTAAAAATTTCCTTAATAAAAACTTGCTATATGTGAAGTGATATGGATGCTTTTATTTTCTTACAAAATCAATGGCATTATTCAAATATCCTTACCATTACACCATCGTTGAATAGAGTGGGTCACTAATAACCAACCCTTAGAATCTCATATGTAGTGACTTTAGGAGCAAAATGACCACCACACACACCACTATAGAACTTTGTAACTAATTCAGGAATCTCATGTTCCACTAATCACCATAGGAGGACACCATATGGGTTCCTCCAAGCTAGATCATCCTATAACAAAAGATAATTTTGAGATACTAAATTCAAGGTTATCCTTTGATTTGTATCTAAGTAGGGATGAAAATTCAGAGCATTCAAACAATAGACTATATCTTTGTACCATGGAGATTGGTTGTACTTGGATTTGGGGTTATCAACAACCCTTTATATATTATTCACCTCTATAGCCTGAAAGTTGGATTTTGTCATTAGCTTAGTGAGACCCATGCCTTTGAACAACTTAATATTTTGTATCTCCAAATCATATTCTTGAATTTTATCAACCCATCAACATCTTTTATCAGTAGTTTCATTCTGAGTTAATATGTCCTTTACCATAATGTGAGGAATATAGGCCATGATCTTTAAAATTAGAATGTAGGATCTAAACTATTTGATAGCCTTTAAAAGAGAAAAGGATTATTTTTACATTATATTATATTTTAGTTTAGATACTTGTAATGCCTTACTAAAAATATCAATTAGTTACTCATGACCTTCATCATTCTTTTGTAGCAGCACTATAACAATAGTATGTTTGGATGTAAATGAAAAGATCTAGAAATATTTTCTATAGTCAGGAATGTCAAGCAGTAGGGTAATTTTCAAAGATTCCTTGATGTCCTAGAATGATTTGGTGGCCTTTACCTCCCACCTTATAGTTTGATCCTTTTTAAACATTAAAGTAATGGGCAGAGTTATCACTATAAAAATGGAAACAAACCTTTTAACAAAGTTAATCTAGCCAAAGAAAGATTGAATATCTTTCTTTGTCTATGGGATGGGTACCTTTTTAATGGCCTCTAAACTTTTTGGGTCTATCATCACCCCTTATTTATACATAATGTAACCAAGTATATTTTCCTTCCATACTCCAAAGTGGAACTTGTTAAGACCGAGGGAGATTCTAAACTCTAGGCATCTGATAAGTATTTGTTCCAAGTGCCCTAAGTGGTCATCCATTTTCTTGGAGTATATTATAACATCATCTTGACATACCTCAATGAATTGGTTGATTAACCTGGTGAAAGATATGTCCATTACTATATGGAAGGTGGCACTTGCATTAATTAAGACAAAAGGCATTGAGACATACCCATAGGTTCCCCATGGGGTAGTGAAAGCAGTCTTACACCTTTCAAACTCCTTCACTACTACCTAGTTGTAGCTAGAAAATCCATCTAGGGTTGATAACAACTTAGAACCAATAACATCTTGAATCATATTGTACATATTAGGAAATGTATATTTATCCTTCAGTGAAGACTTATTTAGATTTTGAAAATCAACATAGATTCAGATGTCTCTATTTTTATTTCTTATAGGGACTAGATTGGTCACCCATGATGAATACCCAATGGGTTGAATGATCCTACCGTCCCTTAATTTTTTAAGTTCCTATTGCATCTTGGTGACTAAGATGGGATTAATAGGCTACTATTTTTGGTGGAATGGTTTCTTACCAGGTTTAAGGGGGATAACATTCTAGAATAATTCCTCCCTATAGGCTTTTAGCTCTGAATATGACCATGCTAAATAATCCTGGTACTTAATTAAAATATTAATAAATACTTCCTTCTTTCTCAAGTGAGTGTCAAGCGATATTTTATTTATATTTTCCTTAGTCCTAATGTTAATCTTAGTCACATCCTTTGATATAGAAATATTTCTAGATTGAATTTTATCAGTTCCATCAAAATATGCTTTGAGACTAACCAATCCCCTAGGGATAGTATTAGTCTTCAATTAGATAACTTATTTTCCAAACAAGGTTTCTTTTCCATCACATACCTATAACTTAGATTCTAGATCTATAATGGTTCCTTAAAACTCATATATACAACATATAAACCTTTTTATTTGATTATCATCATCAAAGACTTGCCAATGATCAATGTTGTTTGGGATGGAAGGCCTTACTAGCACCTCAACCTCATATTCATAAGAGGGATTTCTATTTTCAACTTTAAAATATATAGCTATATTTTCAAGTATATCTACCATCTAATTAAAATATTAGGCATGATATTTGATGTTGAAAGCATCAAACCATTCCAAGAAGTCCCATACAGTGGTCTATTACTACTTTAGTCTCTTTTGTTTTGTGGTGTAAATAGCTTGGACCTATTTCACCACTAATTCTAAATTTCCCTTGACTAATAAATTTTTGAGTCCATATTCATAGGTGATTTGAAGGCCAATCGAGAGTGCTTCATACTCTATAATATTATTTGTACACCCAAAGGACAATTGGAAGGAGTATCTGTAATCTTAGCCATTAGGGGCATAAAATACAACCCCTATTCCATTTCCAATGCTTGAACATGATCCATAAAAATTCATAGTCTATATGGAGTCTTCATCCATGATACCAAATCTAGGAGGTAATTCGTTGTACTCAACAATCCCCATAAAATTCCCAATGTTCGTATGCACATATAACACTTCATTCAATTGATATTTGGGATCTTATAGGACATGAATAATTTGTGGCCCCTGATTCAAACAAACCATATTCCCATCTAGAGGTATAGTGGCATAAGATAGATCCATCTAAACACTACCCCTAATACTAGCATCCCATTTTCTAGATAGCAAAATACACCATTTTGGTAGATAATCTACATTAACAACATCCATACTTAGGAATTTAACAGGGTATTATGTGAGTTGCACCACTAGTCCCTTAACCATGCCAATAATAGGTAATTATCTATAATCTATGGTGAGGCATCATCCATATGCTAAAATTATTATTATATAGAGTTCATTCAACACAACTAGTGGCATAATGTTATAAGACACACTAGAGTAAAACATGTAGTTATAGATAATTAAACCATTAATCAGTAGGGTGGTATAGAATGGGTCAACATCTCACTGAATCTCTATCAATGTTTTTCCTAAATACACCTCCAAGTGATGTTCATGGGATTCTGAGGTGTTCTCACTTTCCATAAGGGAAGTGGGAGAAGGCTCAGCTTCAACAATCTCATTGGTAGTAATTTTCTTAGTGAATCCCAAATATTCAAAAGCACTTCTCTTATGCTCTATAATTTTGAGTAATTCCACAAAGGGTTTTGTGACCTTGAGTTGACTCAATACATGGGCCATGTCATAGATACTATATCTAGGAAAAGGAGTGTTAGTAGGTAGACTAGTGACACTTTAATTTGGGATACAACCTTCAAGAGTTAGGGGAGAGAAGTAGGAGAACTAATATTTTTAACTTAACTCTTTAAGGGAGGCTTCTTGGGTTCATCCTTCTTGGGAATAATAGACAATAGGGGAGTTCTACTCTTGGCTTAGCATTATAAGGTGTAGAACCAAGCTTGGTGGAATTAGGGATCTCCTTACTCCATTTGGTCTCTTTCTCTCTTGTCTCTACTTTAGGGTTAGTAGAGTCTTTATCCTTCAGAGGAGCATTTTTATCTTTAATTCTCAAATTGTACTCCTCTTGTGAAATTACTATGTGGATCATCAATTACCAGTCCTCAACTGATGAAGGTGAATTCCCATATTTGTCTTTCATCATTGATCTCAAAAACTCAAAATCATAAATAGATAATTCATATTCATGCATCACATTTATCTCACAGGGGTTTGGGACCCTTACCTTTTCACATGCTCTCCAAAATTCTTGAGAATTAGTAGAACTCATTAGATATGTAGATGGAAAGGCAACCATCACATCTAGGTCCTAAATTTGGAAAGTAACACATTCATATGCTAGAGTGCCTTCATAATCAAGAACAATTGAAACACTCACAACTTCCTCTTGGAAGGTGTAAATTTCCATCTCTTGGAATTCAAAAACATAGATGTCATCTTCATCAGATGTCGATTCAATGCCTCCCACACCTTGACTATCACTATCAATTGTATTATATGGAAGATGAGGAAGGAATAAATTGTCACAGCAATCAATATTATAGTTGATTATATTGACCTTTATAGCTAAAGGATCTAGTAATTCCCTTTCACTTCCTTGGTTCTTGTTTCTCTCATGCTTGTCATCCCTTACAAGCCCTTTTCCTTTTTTAGTATTCCTACCTTGGAAATCTAGCTGACCTTGACCTCAATCCCTGGGATGATTTCTTTCCTCTCTCTTATGATCCCTCCTATCTTCATGGGTAGAAGAAGCCTGAGACAACACCTTTTCTACTATGGTCAACTTGTAAGAGATTTATTTCATAGTCATAGCTAGAGTTTTCATAGTTTCTTCCAAATCAAAACTATCATGGGAGGCTTGAGGCTTTTCAAGATTCACCAATTTGACATTAGCCCTTTTATTCAAATACTTACCCATAATTTTGATATTATTATTTTTTTGGATAGATAAATTAAAATCCATCCTTAGATTTGTGGGAGCTTTGTCTCTAAGATAATAGGCTACCTTCTTGTCAGATACATCACAATATTTGATCAAATAAGCAACACCACTAGGTCTTATGTCCTTTGTTAGCCTTCTCAATACCTTACTAAATATAGAATTAAAATCCTTAACACATTCATTAATATTTTTCTTTAGGTTTTCAAATTTGACAACCAAGAATTTAGGATCAACACTATCACCAAACTACATTTTAAATGCATCAATCATGGCTTAACATGTGTCTATGGATCCATTAGGGAGGGATTTAAACCACTCTTTGGCCTCTTCTTCTAGTGTGTTCACAAAGATATTTATGCACACATATTCTAGATCAATTTAATAGTCTTCAATAACATTTAAGAAAGATTTTAAATGATTTTCCCTAGACACAACATTGTCCCCTTGAAATTTAGGCAATATAGTTATAAATTTAATGGGAACTTCATTAGGGAAACTAGGCATACAATCAAAGTTGATAGGTCTGAACCTTAGGATCATAAATAGTTTATGCTTATTACCCAGACCTTGATCCTCTTATTCATTATCACTGCTTGCATTAAACATCCTTCTCATATCATGGTCTCCCATATCTAAATCTAAAGGTGATGATGAACTAGGGTTTGATTGTGAGTGAATACTATGAGGAGGACTTGGAGGAGAAATAGAATAATGACTTAATGGCCTTGCATGAGGAGAAAGACTTCTTCCTAGAGAAGGATCTTGACTTATAGGGAGCTTAGATTTATCTAAAATGCTTTGATATATTTTAAATATAGGGATATCTAAAAAAAGGGGGTAAATAAAATGGGGTACAAACTATTTAGGTCTTACTTGATTGCCTAATTTTTGGCCTATAATAGGCTTCCACACTTGTCTCCTTCTAAATGGAACTTTTAACTCAGGGATAAACTCTTTAGATGGATATTTTTGAAAGGAAGACCTAGTACCTTCCAGATTTGTAGATATAAATAAAAATATTCAAGATAGAGAAGAGTACATATAATAGGAACTGATCTTTAAACTTTTAATGTAATGGAGCCACGAAGAATTTAGGATCAACACTATCACCAAACTACATTTTAAATGCATAAATCATGGCTTAACATGTGTCTATGGATCTATTAGGGAGGGATTTAAACCACTCTTTGGCCTCTTCTTCTAGTGTGTTCATAAAGATATTTATGCACACATATTCTAGATCAATTTAATAGTCTTCAATAACATTTAAGAAAGATTTTAAATGATTTTCCTTAGACACAACATTGTCCCCTTGAAATTTAGGCAATATAGTTATAAATTTAATGGGAACTTCATTATGGAAACTAGGCATATAATCAAAGTTGATAGGTCTGAACCTTAGGATCATAAATAGTTTATGCTTATTACCCAGACCTTGATCCTCTTATTCATTATCACTGCTTGCATTAAACCTCCTTCTCATATCATGGTCTCCCATATCTAAATCTAAAGATGATGATGAACTAGGGTTTGATTGTGAGTGAATACTATGAGGAGGACTTGGAGGAGAAATAGAATAATGCCTTAATGGCCTTACATGAGGAGAAAGACTTCTTCCTAGAGAAGGATCTTGACTTATAGGGAGCTTAGATTTATCTAAAATGCTTTGATATATTTTAAATAGAGGGATATCTAAAAAAGGGGGTAAATAAAATGGGGTACAAACTATTTAGGTCTTACTTGATTGCCTAATTTTTGGCCTATAATAGGCTTCCACACTTGTCTCCTTCTAAATGGACCTTTTAACTCAGGGATAAACTCTTTAGATGGATATTTTTGAAAGGAAGACCTAGTACCTTCCAGATTTGTAGATATAAACAAAAATATTCAAGATAGAGAAGAGTACATATAATAGGAACTGATCTTTAAACTTTTAATGTAATGGAGCCACCACTAGAAGCAAAAAATTATAGACCAAAATAAACAAAACTACTAAAAAAAATTGATATAATGAGAAACTTTCAAGTACTGAAGATAATTCCAAGAACATTATAAAAATTATTAAAACATAGGGTTGAACATCCCTTACAGAGTCATGGTGCCAAAAAACTGGTGGGTTGTTAATGTATTAAAGATATTCAAATCAATGTAGTAACAATAGAGAACTTAACAAGGTGAAGTACTCATGGTCCTCTACAAGAGTCTTTTGTAACACAAGTAACCAAAAAATTGATTTAGTCCTTGGAAATAGTTCCAAAAATATTTCGGTTCCTAGTCATACACCTATTTCACTTAGCCTTGCACACTTGGAGAGAAATGGAAAGTGATGATGGAAAACTTGTTAGAATGTCATTATAGTCGGGGAGGGGTTTGACATCAAGAATGGACCAAAAAAACAAAAATGACTAGGAGGCACCTACAAATGGTATGGTTAGCTCCTTGATTCTTTTGGATCCACCTGAACCAAGGTGAGAGGACCTATGGGGTAGTTTGCTCACATGGAGAGATTTAGCATTTCAATCTCCATGGGGATTATTGGTACAAGGGAATATAAATTTGACTAGAATACAACCAAAATTACTCATTCCACACAAGAATGGTTATCACAAAAAATGAGTAAATGTTCTAAGTTAGACACAAGCTACTAAAGATAGATATGAATATTATTTCAACCTTAATTCTAAATAATATTCAATAAAGGAAGGTCTGAATAAGAGATTTCAATGTTGGGTTTTAAAGCAAAAAATGAAAACACATGTTAATTACAAAATTTTTATGCATTTGTAGGAAAATAACACTTCAAGTATACAAAGGGCATGTTATATTCATGGTAAGATATTATTTATCAATTAATATAAAATAAAGAGGAGGGTTAATGAATGAGCACTAAGAAATTTAATAAACAACTATATCATCTTTACCAAAAAATGTATTATAGATTTGAAACAAATGAAATTAAAATCATGCGTAAGTGTTATCCTTTAAGAACCCATTATAACTAAATCCATTAGCCTATTACTTCCCTTAAAAAGGCTACCAATACCCTATTCCCAAATCTTAGAGTATAAAGGATTTTACAACCTAGATATAATCTCCAAATGACTACCATAAAGTTGAATACACTAGATAACTAATCCACTGAGCATGTAAAATAGAACATTGTATTTTAACAATAGGAAGAGAATGGAAATCATGAACATATTTCATTTATCAATTAAATATAAACTAAATATAATGTGTTTTGAATAACATAACAAACTAACACTATGCAAGACAATTCTATGACAAGGGAGACATATCAAATGCTCTCAAAGATTACCAATGATTTTAAAATAGAAATAAATTTGGCACTAGAAAGATCATACAAAGAGAACTTTTTGAGGTTATACCTTTTGACCCAAAATTTTAACCAACCATTGTAAAGGGATAGACCCCGTTTTACTTATACAATTGAACTAAGCATAGCATATTCCTAAAGATGCTCCAACTAGAAAATTATTTCATGAGCATGGAGTCTATTAAACCTTTTAATAAACATGATTCCTTGAATATGCTTATTCTCCTGTGATGATGGCAATATTGATCCTCCACCTCGATAGAATATTTTCTAGTTATCTACATAGAGGAAGATCTCACAAGGGACAAAATAAAACCTTTGTCCTTCTGCACAACAAACAAAAAAACATCCCTTTCCTATCCTCATGATTACATAAAAACTAACTAAAAGGGACGTGACACTAACAAGATAATTACAATGGTTTCCCAATGGGAAATGAGAAGAAAGAAGAAGGGAGGGAAGGGAAGAAAGAAGTGGTACCAGCTTAGAAAAATTGAAATATCCAATTATGCTCTAGAGTAGATATGGATGATGGAATATTTCACTAACTTGTTCCTACACCTTGTGTATCCTTCCAACATTGGTGTGAGATTTCCTTGGTTTGGTTCTGCTTGATATTTTAATTTTACTTGGTATTCTTCAATCTAGGTGGTAATTTTCTAAAGCATGGTCTTATTTCATCCAATGATATCCTTAAGATGGTCATAAGATTTATCAAGTGATACCAATTACTTTATTTTATCAACATCAAAGGACTCTTATGGTCCATCAATGAGGATTTTTAGAGAAATGCATATTATCTCTTCTTCCAAATTACTTGTACCATCAAGACTTAACATCTTCCTAAGTATAGAATCTATCTCTTTTGTTGTAGTATTGAGGGATTACTCCTCTCCTTTCAAATCAAAGATGCCATTTTTGAGCATTGCTAGTTGATGCTTGATTTCCAATTGATATTATCTAGGCCTCTTGTGATCATTTAGAGTAATAATCTTCTCATCTATTAGAGTATTTGTGCCCATCTTACAAACCTCATCTATTTTCTACCGAACTTCCTCCCACTTCTTAATTTTTTCTTTATAGGTAAGCATTTGAGCATCACACTCCATCTTATTATCCACTATGTTGTTCAAGCATTTCAATGATGAGTGGATTATTTCTTTGGCCCTGGTACATAAATCTTCTTTCTATTTTTCTATTTCCCTTCCTCTAGACTTCAAGTCATTAATTCTACCAAAATAAAATTACTCTATTAAGAAGAGAGGATACTCTAGCGTAATATTGGTAGTCAAAGTTACTACCTTGGGCTCACTCAATATCTTTTGCATGTACTAGATCATAGCCTTATTTTGTGCCTTAAACTCTTCCATGGTGGCTTTGTCTTTATCCATTCTATGAGCCAACATGTTTTCCAAAACCTATGAGTTGTGCTTTAGTTCATTCCTTGATGTCTCCCCTAGATTTTAGTTGTAAACAATATAAATCTCAAGGGAAGCTTCTTTCTTCAAATCATCTTATGGGGGAATGGCTACTTCTACATTCCTTTCTCTTTTAACAGTGAATGTGGTTATAAAGTGTGTCTTGGCCTTCTTAGGGGTTTTGTCCTTGTATGCCTAAGTGATATTCACTACATAAATCTCCCCAATATTCCTCATGATGTCCTTTATTTTACCCTATTCTTCAACCCAAAGAAGGGGTCTGGTCTAAAAACCCATTGATGTAGTGGGTATTGATGTAGGCCTTAAGATAGTGTAAGGAAGTGTCATCAAAGTCCCTGATGTATGAAGTGCCACAAGAATGGGATGTGGAGTCAACACAAACTGTTCAATTTTCTCATCACTCTCCAACTCCTTACCACCTTTTTTTCTCTAGGTCCCCCATCAAGGTTTGGCTCTATCTACTATAAAATTTCAAAGTCAAGCCTAAATTGGTGAGACTCCTTCAACAATTTATCAATGGAGATCCTTTGTCCTACAGACTGATTGGAAGGTTCCATAACTACTTCACCTTCTTTATTTACATGATCCTCTAGTATAGATGAGGATATGGTGAATTCCTTATTGCCTTTAGGAAACTATTCACAAATCATATCCTCTAGACCTTTATTATGGATTGGATCATGAACTTTGATGTGAGGAAGGATACTTGGAGGTATTTTAATTATAACAATACTACTTGAAGTACCCTCCCCAACACCTTTATTGGACTGATCCAATTCCTTATTCATTTTTATATGGGTGGGGGTACCCATTTTTAGGTTTGCTCCCCCACTTTCCTCTATACTTACATTCTCCTTTGGTGTTAAAATTGACACCTTTGGAGGGAAAGGGACAATTGATGATACATCTAGGGCTACTTGTAATCCTTTTTATTCAACCACCACTTCAAGATCAGTGGTGACTTGAATATCTTTCTCTAGCTCTACCTTAATTCTTTCATCATATTTATTCATTTCTTCAACTTCACCTTGATCACCTTGGCTTGATGGTTGGGTGATGACATTGTAAAAATATGTCTTTGTATTTGATGAAATCATTTCCTTTTCTTGAAGGGCCTAAACTTGAGTGGCTGCTTTAACCCAATCTACACAACATCTTTGAAGGAAAGAGTATCACTTGAGGGCATAATTTATTCCTCATTACCTTTAATTTTCATTCCTTAAGTACCCTCTTCTAAAAATAAGATAACCATCAAGACCTTTATTGGGGTATGGGGTCTTTCCCTCAAAGTTCTTTTACCAATTCTTACTTGTGGAGGAGTGAATGCTCAATATTTATTCATCACCTCTACAATGGGCCTATCTTCATCTGATTCTTATTCATCACTCATATCTCTTAATCTCCAAGCATATGAGGATTAATCCTAATTCCTTTTCATGGGGATTTACTTAAAAGGTAAGTCCTTGAACACAATCTCCTTCCTTTTCTTAGGAATCCTAGCTAGATCTTGTAGAGCCCTTTTGACTCTTTTTACTTGGGCTACTTTGCCTCTTCTTCACCTCCTCTCTTCCTTGAATAAATATTTGGGGTAAGGATAACAATTGGCTATTATAATGGTGAAATAAGTGGAATAGTAGCTATGTTGACCACTGGGATGGCTGCTAGGATGGTTCGTATCATTAGGGCTCCCTTTGATGTGATGGATATCTAGGTGACATTAGCCAATGTAACCTCCCCAATAGTAATCTTATCCCAATTCTCTGTTATACTTGTTAACTTTGAGAAGGACAATCCCACCTTCGAATATGATGTAAATATGGACTCCACATCAATTGACTTGGTAAAGTCAACATCACCAACCTTGCTCTTCCCTTTGCCCCTCACCACTAGTGGTGGAGCCAAGGGAACACCATTATAATCTAGGAGGAAGCCCTTTAACTCCTAAACTTGTTTAAACTCCTAGAGGGTAGGGGTATCATAAGAAATAAGATAAACCCCATGTTCCTTCAACCACCTAAAGGTTCTTCTCATGATTGATATGGCTCTCCATGGAATGAAATCATTTTCCTTAGCAGTGAAGTCCACCTGTGAGATGGCATGGGATTCAATATTTGATTGATTATACACTATAGATAGTGTCTTCTTATCATCATCCATGTCCTTGGGGATGGGAGAAATATTGCAAGTGATAACTTCTTGCATTATTAGACTCATATATCTAAATTTTTGACATCTTCCTCAGTAGTAAAATTAGACCAGATGTCTTCCAAATATGATTGATGAAAATTTACATTTGTCACTATGTTCATTGACCATCTGATATCATAGTTTATCCTGGGTGGCATATTTTCAATCACATACTGGTCCATCTCTTACTTTAATACCTTGGATTTAGAAACAAAAGGACATGAATAGTGTCCAATTTCAATTGAAAACTTGAAGGTATTATTTATATTCTTTATCATTATCATCTCATGTGGGGGCACCAGTTGTTGGCTCAACTTCATCACTGTTAGTCTATCATCTAGGTATCTTGGTAGCTTATGTGGAGACCATGAGTATCCACTTATTTTGATATAATTGAATCTTTTAAATTGAATAAATGAGGTTTCATACTTATCAATTATGTCTTTGGCTGCCTTCGACATTTTTTTGAAGCTCGTTAGAGGAAAGAATACACTCATCATAGTATTAAAGAAATAATTTTAAACTCTACAAAAAATCTTCTTGAAGCCATCTAGAGTTATTTTGGGATAAACCTCATATATTCTCATCCCACTAAGATTTTTGATGATCCCTTAGAATGTCCTATTATGAATTAGGCTATACATAATGTAAGATTACATGTAAAATGTACTTATGAATACCTCATTTGAGTGGATTTCAACCTAAAGCTACATCATCTGCCTATGTAGGTTATCACTTAAAATAGTGGCCCAATCCAACTTATTCTATTATTCCAATAGAAAAATTAAGATTATGAACATCTAAGTCTTAAATTTATTAGTAGTGGGCATCCCATAAATTCTAGCTACCATAAAAATGACATACTAGGCCAATTCCTTAAATTCTGATAGTTTGAGACTCTTAGACATTCTTGAGACCTTTTCCTTTTCCTTTTCTTAACTATCTAACAAGAGTTGAAAATGTACCATATTGTTTTGTCATTATTGTCTTCATACTCTTGGCATTCCTCTAGGGTGAACGTGATACTTTAAGGTTGGGGAGGAATCCCAAGCATGGTGCTAAGGGCTATAGGAGTGAAAGAGTAGACAACTGATTGGATACCATTAATGATAGTCTTAATATTTGGCTGATATACTTGAGCACATGAAATCACTAATTTGCGGTATGGGGTAACCAAGGGGAATGTTATCACAAGGGTGATATAACTCATGCCAAGATTTGAAACTACTGAAAGAGAGGTTAGCTTCTGTAAGACATTCAAAAATGCTACAAAGTCTAACCCTTGACCATTTGTATCTTTGATTTCATACAAAATAGGAATGATGTTGCTCTTGATATATGCTAAAATAGCTACTATTATTCCCTATCTATCTAGTATAATACTTTGAACTTGAATGAATTCCTCATTATGATCACCCTCAAAATAACTTCAAACCTCCTCAAAGAACATAATAAAATAAGCTAAAATAACACTTATTGATAATCTAGAGGGCTACATGCAATTGAAGCTAAAAATATTTGAAAAAATCATCATAATAACTGTTTCACATTGTATGTAGCTAGGGCATACAAATAACTTGAAGGCACAAGTAGAAACTCTAAATGCAAAAGGTAAATGCCAATGAAGGAGAATTCCTTAGTTATTGTTGGGGATCAACCAACAATGGATTACACTTGTGAAAGCAATAATCGCGGAAATAAATCAGATAGATAAGCAACTAGAATGATAAATAGCACAGAACAAGAGATACAAGAAACCACCCTAAAAACTTGTATTAAAACTCTTTACAAAAGGAATACAATTGAAGAAACTTATTTCTTCCACACCTCTCTTAGATGCACACAAGATCTCTCACTAGATCTCTATTCCTCAAGAGCTCTCTCTCTCAAGTACACTCAAATCCAACAACTCGGATTGATGCAACTCAGTACTATCCTTCAAACATTCACAATGTTCTACTCATACTCACACCCTAAGCTAAGAAGATCTTTCCTACATATAGAATTAGGAAACTTGAGCATGCACTTACAACAAACAGTTAAGCCTCTTGAACAAGGGCTCTAAAAATAATATTTCTAATAATAGAGATGCAAGCTTGAGACTACAACTCAAACTCATCATGCAAACACTCGCTTCTGTCCTCAAAAATCACTTTCTAGACACACAGGTAACTGACATCGGTTCCTGCCTATTTGCCTGTGACCATTGCCGGCCGACCCATTGCCGACGTCGGTGCCTCTGCAACTGCACCTGACCGACATCGGTCGCTCCTGACTGACGCCGGTGTCTGTGTAGACCCAAACCTGCTTAAGTCTGCTCCTTGGTGAAGCTTTTAGCTCCACACACCCTAACAATCTCCCACTTGGAGATAAACAACTGCACCAGTACCTGTACAGCAACATCTTCTAGCTCCTCCATCTTCAACTCAATCATGAAGACCAACAGAAGTTGAATGAAGATTCAACTTCTCCTTAGTAACCGGCTTTGTTAACATATCAGCTGGATTCTTATCTGTATGAATTTTCTCCAGCTTCAACTCACCATCTTCCAATACCTGCTGTATGAAGTGGTACCTTAGTTGTATGTGCTTGGTTCTTGAATGAAAGGCTGAGTTCTTAGCCAAATGGATTACACTCTGACTGTCACTATACAATCTGCAACTCCCATGCTCCCTTCCAAGCTCTTCCATGAACCGTGTCATCCATATCATCTCCTTGCTAGCTTCTGTGGCTGCAATGTACTCTGCTTCTGTAGTTGACAAGGCAACAACCTTCTACAACTTAGATATCCAGCTAACCGCCGTTCCACCTACAGTAAAAACATAACCTGTGGTGCTCCTCCTACCATCCAAATCACTTGCCATATCTGAATCTACATAACCATGTAGAGAAGTATCTGAACCTCCATAGCACAAGTGCCTACTACTGGTTCCTCTCAGATATCTAAGGATCCACTGAACTGCTTTCCAATGTTCCTTTCCTGGATTGGCCATATACTTGCTTACTACTCCCACTTCTTGGGTAATATCCGGTCTAGTACACACCATTGCATACATCAAACTCCCTACCGTGGAAGAATATGGAACCTTACTCATGTACTCTACCTCATCATGTGAATTAGGACATTGTTCTTTACTCAACTTAAAATGTCCAGCCAAAGGTGTCCTTACCAGTTTAGCATCCTGCATATTGAACCATTTCAACACCTTGTCCACATAATCCTCTTGAGACAATATCAACCTGTGATTTTTCCTGTCTCTCTTAATGCTCATGCCAAGGATTTTCTTTGCTACTCCCAAATCCTTCATAGCGAATGTTTGAGCTAATTTCACCTTAAGCTCAGAGATATCCTGCATGTGATATCCTGCAACCAGCATATCATCTACATACAACAATAGAATAATATATCTATCGTTATCAAATCTCTTAAAATATACACAATGGTCAGATTGACACCTACTATAGCCATGCTCAGTCATAAACCTGTCAAATTTCAAATACCATTGCCTAGGAGCTTGCTTGAGGCCATACAAGATTTTCTTCAACCTGCACACTAACTTATGCTTACCCTTGACCTCAAATCCTTCTGGCTGTTCCATGTATATTTCCTCATCCAAATCTCCATGAAGAAACGCTGTCTTAACATCTAGCTGCTCAAGATGCAAATCCTCAAAAGCAACCAAAGACAATACAACCCTTATAGAAGTCATCTTAACAACAGGAGAAAAAATCTCACCAAAGTCAATACCTAGCTTTTGTGCAAATCCTTTCACAACCAATCTAGCCTTATATCTCATCTGTCCATCCTCACCTTCCTTCAACCTGTAGGTCCATCTGTTCTTCAGTGTTCTCTTACCAGCTGGCAACTCAACCAAATCCCATGTTTGGTTCTCTCTTAAGGACTCCATCTCCTCAACCATGCCACACTCCCACTTACTCCTGGACTCCACCTGTAATGCTTCTTCAAAACTCTCTGGTTCTCCACCATTGGTTAGCAATAAATAATATAAGGAAGGAGAATATCTAATTGGAGGCTTACTTACCCTTTCTGACCTCCTAATGGGTGTCTTGGACTCATTCTCAACATGCTGTCCACCCAAATTTTTTGACAGTGACTGACCTTAGCCACCTGTAGACCTGTTACTGGCCGACGCCGGTTCTTCCTCACCGATGTCGGTGCCTGCTCTGCCGACGTCAGTCTCTGTATGACCGACATCAGTTTCTATACTACCGACGCCGGTTCCTAACCTGCCGATGTCGGTCTCTGTGTTTTCCTGTAAGTGATTATTTCTTTTTCCCGCGAGCTCATATTGGACCATAACTTCGTCCAATTCTCCATTGCTCTGCCCAAATTGATCCAGCTTCCTTATTTGATCACTATACATCACTCTTTCATTGAAAACAACATCACGGCTCCTAATTACCTTGTTAGTTCATAGATTCCAAAATTTGAAACCAAAATCATCTGAGCCATAGCCAATAAACGTGCACCTCATAGACTTAGCATCAAGCTTCTTTCTATTTTCCTTATCTACGTGCACAAAGGCTTCACAACCAAAAGCTTTGAGATATGAGAGATCTACCTTTTTACCTATCCATGCCTCTTTTGGAATTCCACCATCTAGAATTGTAGAGGGTCCTCTGTTAATCAAGTACACTGCAGTGTCAACAGCTTCTGCCCAAAAGTCTAAGGGCAACCCAGCATGCAATCTCATACATCTTGCACACTCCATGATTGTTTTGTTCATCCTTTCAGTAATACCATTCTACTGAGGTGTCCTTGGAATCATCCTTTGCCTATAGATTCTATGAGTGTAACAATACCAATTAAACTTAAGACTGCAGAACTCACTGCCATTATCAGATCTCAAGCACTTCAATCTTCTACCTATTTCATTCTCAACCATAGCTTTCCAAATCTTAAAAGTCTCAAAAACATCAGATTTATTTTTAATACAGTAGATCCATACCTTTCTTGTGGCGTCATCTATGAACGTAACATAGTACCGTGATCCTCCAATAGAGGCTACCTGAGCCGGTCCCCACACGTTTGTGTGAACAAGCTACAACTTATGCCTTTTCTTAGTAGACCCAATATTGAGAAAACTAACCCTTTTCTATTTTCCAAATACACAATGCTCACAAAATTCTAGATCCATACTTTTCAAATCTGAAAGCATACCTTTAGACTTAAGAATTGACATCCCCTTCTCACTCATGTGGCCAAGCCTTGAGTGCCACAATTTAGCATCCACATCTGAAGTAGATAATCCAGAAGGAGATTTGTTAGTAACACAATTACACAAATAGAGAGTACCTTCTCTCTTACCTTTGGCCATAACAAGTGCACCCTTGGTCACTTTCCAAGAATCTGCTGTGAGAGTTACTGTACAACCCTCATCACCTAGCTTACTAGCAGAAATCAAATTTCTCTTCAAACTAGGAACATGCATCACATCTCTCAACACCCATGTGTTGCCATTCTGCATCTTCAACTGCACTTTACCTTTGCCAATAATCTTACAAGGCTCATCATCCCCTAAGTACACTATTCCAAAATCTCCATGGATATAGTCACTGAAATATTCTCTGTTAGGGGTAGCATGGAAAGATGCACCAGAATCTAATACCCAAGATTTTATATTATTATGCAAAGAGAAAATTAGAGCATCCTATGTAATACCTGCAACCTTTGCCTCTTCCTTTCCTTCATGCTGATTGTCCTCCTTAGGCTTTGACCAGTAATCTCTGCTTATGTGCCCCAACTTTCCACAGTTCTAGCATTGTGGCCTTCTGCCATTCCTGGATTTGGATCTGCCTCTTCCCTTAGATTTAGATCTTGATATCCTCTTGCTCCTTTCTTTTTGCCTTCCCCTGCTCTCGAGATTTAAAGCATTCCCAGATGTCTCTTCTGTGCTTTTCTTGCGAATTTCCTCATTCAAGATAACACTAACAACATCCTCTACTTTTAAAATATTTGAAGCAGATGCAGTATTAGAAACTACCATTACCAAGCCATGCCAGCTTTCAGGCAAAGAACATAATATTAAAAGATCTTTTATTTCATCTTCAAATACAATATTGACTAAACTTAATTGGTTAACAATACCATGGAAATCATTTAGGTGATTTGATACAGATCCACCTTCTTGCATGTGCAAATTAAATAACTGCTTCATAAGATATACCTTATTAGAAGCGGAGGGTTTTTCATACAAATTTGCTAACGTAGTCATTAACTCTACCGTTGTTTTTGCCTGTGACAAATTAGATATCACAGTGGATGCAAGACTCAGTCTTATAGACCCCAAAGCCTTTCTGTCAAGAACTTCCCATTCTTCATCCTCCATGTCCTTGGGCTTCTTTGCAATCCCACCTAACGGTAAGTAAATATCTTTTTGATACAGATATTCCTCTATCTGCATTCTCCAATGTTGATAGTTCTTGCCATTAAACTTTTCCATTCTCAATTTACTTTCTTCTGCCATTGCTTCTCGCACTCAAACAGAAATCCCTACAAAAACCCCTGTGAGCAACCTGTAATCCAAACACACTACACAGATCTGAACCACCTGTTAGTGAACCTGAGCTCTGATACCACTTGTTAGGGATCAACCAACAATGGATTACACTTGTGAAAGCAATAAACGTGGAAATAAATCAGATAGATAAGCAACTAGAATGATAAATAGCACAGAACAAGAGATACAAGAAACCACCCTAAAAACTTGTATTAAAACTCTTTACAAAAGGAATACAATTGAAGAAACTTATTTCTTCCACACCTCTCTCAGATGCACACAAGATCTCTCACTAGATCTCTATTCCTCAAGAGCTCTCTCTCTCAAGTACACTCAAATCCAACAACCTGGATTGATGCAACTCAGTACCATCCTTTAAACATTCACAATGTTCTACTCATACTCACACCCTAAGCTAAGAAGATCTTTCCTACATATAGAATTAGGAAACTTGAGCATGCACTTACAACAAACAGTTAAGCCTCTTGAACAAGGGCTCTAAAAATAATATTGCTAATAATAGAGACGTGAGCTTGAGACTACAACTCAAACTCATCATGCAAACACTCGCTTCTGTCCTCGGAAATCACTTTTTGGACACACAGGTAATTGACGTCGGTTCCTGCCTGTTCGCCTATGACCATCGCCAGCTGACCCACTACCGACATCAGTGCCTCTGCAATTGCACCTGACCGACGTCGGTCGCTCCTGACCGATGCCGGTGTCTGTGTAGACCCAAACTTGCTTAAGTCTGCTCCTTGGTGAAGCTTTTAGCTCCACACACCCTAACAGTTATAATCCTTTAAATTTTGAAATTAAGGTTACCATTAATGCTTGAAATCATAATGAATAATTACCAACTACCCATTTTAGTCATTTGAGCTTCTTTCAAAAAAGGAGAGAGAAGGTGCAAATGTTTCTTTTATGCCAGACAATCCTCTTTGTAACACGTGAATCTATATAAGCAAAACAATTTCATTCTGGTGCTTTTTAGGTCTTTAGGGACCTTTGACATATTTACCACCAAAAGGTAATTGAGGCAATCTTCAAAAAGGTCCTAGAGATTAAAAATCCCTAAGGATATGCCATGTGTCATTACTTCTCATTTCAAATTTAGGTGTTCAGGCCATCGAGGATGTTTTTCATGTTTCCGACCAGAAGATAAGTGGGTCAATATCCAAAAAGGGACCAAAACTTAAAAATCCTCAAAGACCTACCATGTGTCATTACTTAGATGCTAGCTCAGACTCTTGGCCAACTTTTCACCTTTGCACCATCATTCTTGATACGGGGAAAGGTGCAATATCCTTCTGATCCTTAAAAATAGTCTTAAGAGTCCCCTTAGATAACCACATGTTTTTAATTTATCTCATTGGGTAATTACTCACCTTATTCACCAAAACACGTTAAAGGTGCAACATAAAAATTTCATTTAGGGCCCCAAAAATTTTCTTCTTCAAGCAAAAGGCAACAAATCAATGCATGCAAAGAGACTTAGATACATTTCTATCTTCTCACAGAATATTCTACCATGAAACATTTGGCCAAAATAAATGACCTTATAATTCCTTCAAAACTATAAAAAGTATCCTCCATCTTCAAAAAGTGCCCTTCAAGAATTTTGCAAAGGTAAAATTCCCAAAGGAAATGATCCTTCAAAGATTTTTCAAGGGTAAAATGACCCTATAATTCTTTCAGTATTTTTGTGTAGGAAAAATTACTAGAGGGCTAGTGCCTTTCATACTTTTTGCCACAAACAAAAAATTCTAAAATAAATGACCTAAAAAAACTTAAAACTGAAACGATAAGATATGGAATTCTTTTAGAAATTTTGTAGCATAAAAAATGTCTGACAAAAATAAGTCTTCAGACTTTTTTTTGAGACAAAAATCTTGAAGGCCTAATTCCTTTGGGCATTATGTTCATGCAAAAGGCCCAAAAATTCTAAGGGAAAAACATTTTGACCAAGCAAAGACATGACAAAGGACTAAGCAAATTATGAATATGAACTTGACCTTCCAAAGGAAAACATTGAGACAAAAATGGGGCTAATGACTTAAACATTAATACTCAACCTAGCTTAGACTTAGGAATTTTCATGGACAAGGGCCCAATTTATCCAGTACCACTTTGGGCACTAACACAGGCTCTTATAAAACTTATCAATTCAATAAAATACCCTAGACAAAGATATCAGAACACAACAAATTTTCAACCTCTAAAATATTTTGACATTGAAAAGGACACAAAATACTTGGTGTAGATTTGGGATCCAACACTATCTATATGCCTCATACCATGCATTGAGTCAAGAGTTCTAAGAATTAAATCATGTGCTAAGGAGATACACCAATGCACAATCCATTTAATTCATTGGATCGACTCAACTCTCCTTCAATATTAAGGTATGACACTAAATACTCCTTGACATATCTAGTTGATATCCATAACCTATGTTCAAATATTTCAAACAACTTCGATATATGTTGGGTATGTTATTTTTATAATAGTTATCATAAGTCATTTTTTATTATTATCTTATTATTAAGACAAATTCTAGAAGATTTATTAAGTTATTTTTAGGTTTATATTGTGTCATATGAGATATAAGGTTGTTGAATTATTAGTTTATGAGAATTTAAATCTTTAGTTTAAGTCATTATTATGTGTCTAGTCATATTACATATTGTTTGGTTGTAATTTTTACTGCATATTTTTAATTTGTCATTTTAAAGATATGTAATAATTTTTCTAGTTTTTGTTATTAATGTAAAATTTTATTATTTAGGACTATTTTTATTCCATATTCCATTTTTGGTTTTGTTTTAGTCATTTAAGACTTGTGTTATGTCAAATAGTGGTATTAATATTAGTATATAATTTAAGCAGGTCTATAGTTTATGAGTTTTGTCATAGTCTCCTTAATAGTCAGCCAAGGTGATAATATTTTTATTTCAATTTTATTTCAAAAAGTGTCATTTAAGTTTTTAAATATCTCAAACTATAAAAAAATTTAAAAGTGTCAAAAATAATATGTTTAGCAAGACCAATTCTTTTCTTTGAGTCAGATGAGTCTCTTGGTAAAATAAAATTATAGGTCTTTGTTAAAGTCCAAATAAAATTGTTTGTCAAAGGATGCATTTTTAGTGGCAAATATTCACTAGCTAAGTAAACAAAAAACCTATTAGAGGTTGGAGGTAATGAAGGAAGAAGGTTTTAGAGCCTCTCATTAGCCATTAACAATGGGGCCAATTTTGCTTTAGTGGCACATTTTATTTCAGTTGTGTGTTTGTTTTTAATTTTGTGTGAATAAGAACAAATGATGTATACCTATTCATGTTTGTAATAAGTGAACTAAAAATTCCTCTATATCTTCTTTGAATGTGTGATATCGAAGAGAGATAATAATTATACTACACATCATGATGTGGTTTGTGGTAAGCCACTTGAAAAACATCTATTTATAGTTGTTGGTATACCACTTGAAAAAAATCTTAGTTTTGTTGTTGGTAAGCCATATACAAAACCATTAATAAGTTTTATGTTTGTCTTGTGAAAATCACTAAATCATGAGTACATGTGCAAATACAGGATTGATGTTTTGCACATGTTCACATTAAATGGGTGTATACTAGGGATTAATAATGTTCACAAGGGGGTGAATTTTAGGGTCTTCACATTATTAATAGTTATTAGTAACATAAATATTGTCAATTTAACAATATTACATAAATAGTTTTATTTGGTATATTATATTTTTGAATAATAATAATATTATATAGTGTAGTTTTATATAGTTTTTTGTTTATTCATTGAGGGTTTATAGGGATCTCAGGATCCCCATATTAGCTTTTTCACTTCTTATATAAGTGCTTTGTAATATCTCATATGGATAAATTGAAAGAATAGAATATTATTATTTTGTGTATTCATTGTCTGAGAATGTTTCCTAACTATTTTTTGATTAACATATAATTTATGTTTAAATATAAACTAGAATTAATATTATATTTATAAAAATGGTGATATCATCCATATAAATAATTATGCACATACCCATTAATCCTCCAAATTTGAAGTCCTTTGCTCGTGAAAAATTTCACCAACATTAATAAGACCAAAATGCATTATTTATAAGAAAATGTTCCCCACTTTAGATTTGAATGCCATTTTATACTTGTATTATTAATCTAATAATACCTAGTTGTATCCTAAAAATATGTCTAAGAGTGACATCATTTTATATCCATTTACTATTTTCATAATTTTTTCCAAAGAGGGCAAGGGATAATTTTCATTTTTTAAGGTTTTTGATATTGATGCATAACTTTATTTCTCCATTTTTATTTCATATAGGGACTAAATTAGCAACCCAAGTAGAATGTCTAATGATAAAATTTATTTTAGCTGAAATAAGTTTGTCAATTTCTTTGTATATAAGGGGTTTCAAAATTATATTAATTGGTCATTATCTTTGTCTAAAGGGCCAGACATTTATCTTGTGTGGGAAAGTGTGGGTAATTATTTATGATTAAATACTTTTAAATATTTATATTACCAATATAAGACTTCCTTAAAATTTATCAAAAACTTAGCCATTTCCATTTTTTCTTCCTCAAAATAAGTTTTTCTTATAGTTATCACCTTTAGTTATTATAGGCTACCTAAATTTATTTGAATGTGGTCTTTTTTATTCAAATATTCAATTATATTAGGAATTATAATGTTGGTGTCAAACATTTTTTCTAGTGATATTATTCCTTTAGGGATCTTGTTATTTTTTATCTCAAATTTTATGTCTTATTCATCATGCATTATGTCAATAAAATCCTTTTCATATTATTATTTTATTTAAATGAGTCCAAATTGGTGAGAATTTGGATAATTTTTTCATCATCACTAAACAAATGAAAATTTTCTACATTGTTAGGTGCCAAAGGTGTGTATTTCTATTGAAATTTTTAAATGTTGTTTTAGACAAGGGTGACAAGTTTTCTATAGATGTAGATATAACATTAATTATTTCATTATTTTATCTTAGGATGGAAAAAATGTTATTAACTAAATTTTTTTCAAATATATCCCAAGCTATTTATTTGTAACGGTTAAGAAAATTGAATTTACATTGAAAAATGATTATTATTTGATTAATAATTAATTCAGAGTATCCATACACTTTTGACATCTTGAAATCATGAATTATAGAAAATTTAAAATTTTAAATAGTAAAATCTAGTCTTTAGTACTTAAAAATGACAAGCTTGACACACATTTATCATGCATGACTTGAGAACTCAAAAAAGGTCCAAAGTCTCCATCCTCTCACACTTTCATGCTATATTATGAGTAAATCATTAAATTATGTTGCTATACACCTATAATAACCTTATTTTATATTATAAACCTGATAAATATTATGTATATACATCTCTAGACTCTCATATTAGTCTACCTATACACTAGTAAATTCTAATAGTTATGACCTTTATCACTAGTCGATAACAATTTATATTGGTTAGAATTGACTCACTCTTGGCAATGAATATTTTATAAAGTCAAACCAATATTTAGGGTTGGACCATATTCCTAAAATGTATATGGAATGAATAATTATTCAAATGGATTTATATATAAAAAAATCAAGGTCTGATTTAAAAGGGACTTGGATTTTATTTATTGTACATATATACACTATTGCACATTGAGAAAATCTTCCACATAATTATTTATTTGCATACATATCACTTAGATTAGTCAAAATCAAATTCTAAATCACTAAAAATATAATCTAAAATAATTATTTTCAAGTACCAAATCCAATCATTATCTACGTACACATAGTGAATGAGCACAATTTCATAATCACACTAGGCGAGAAAACTACACATGGTTTGATTCTAGTCCTTAGATTATTATATATGTATCAATAAAAAAATAATTAGGAAGGGGTGATTGGGGTCATATCATCCCATTACACTTCCCCCATTTTTGAGTTTTTATCCCTCACAAACACATTTAAGGTTTCACGATAAAGTAGGTTGATTTTTAGATTTACACATGTAATTAAGGTTTGGGATCACCAAAATAGAGAAAAAAAAGATATTATTAGGTTAACATACAATCACTATGCCACCTTTTCACACATGTCAGTACTAATTAGTAGGTTAGTATCAATATTTAATATTGACCCAATCATGTGGAACTAACCCACCATAAATATTAGATTAGTTTTAGAACTAAACATAGATTAGTTTTAGAACTAAACAAACCACATGCCTACTTATCCCTAACTTTAACTTCCAAAATATAGTCACATTCATAGATATAACCATAAAATCTAAATATCATTATCTATTTAGTAATTTACATATTTAACATATGCCTTTATCATATTTGAAGAATCAATCTATATTTTACATTTAGATGTATGATTCAATGCCATATCTATTGATATGAATTTCATTTCAAATTTATATATTAATTCATCTCATTAATTAAAATTATGTAAAAACATATTGATGAACTTGTACACATATCAAAGAGTACAAAACCTATTTTTTCCCTTAGGTTTTCATCCTTTTAAGGTTTCATATTTTAGCTTGATGGCTTTATTCTTAGACTTAATTTTTGAATTTTACTTAATAATATACATTAATCATGACCATTTGAATGAACATTATTTGTTAATATAACTAATGAAATTACTATTTTCATATTGTTCTGCATGGATAATATGTCTTCTTTGGATCAATTATGTAGGTAAATTGGTAACAAAGATCAAATCTTAATTTTCTAATAAGGTTAAAATTACCAAAGAACAATCCCAAGCCTTCCTTTATTCCTATTATTGTAACATCCAATATGTGATACCTATTATTACTAATAGATGCCAAAGGGAATGCATGACTCCATTTATTCATCTTATCTTAAGTCCTCGAGGTTAAAAGAGCTAGCATCCCACTCCCATTATTCTTCCATGGCTTATTTTGGGTTTTATAATCTATATTATTAAAACTAAACAAAGTAGGGTGCCCCACCATGTATGGCATAATCAAGGTCATCAACATGTTCCACCTCAACCCCATCCACCTATTTCAAGGTAAGAAAACCAACCTAAAAGGCTATGACACAATCTATCAACTAAATAATAATCATCCTAAGTTTCCTATTTTGAAGTTACTTAAAAGCTCAATGGTTTACAAAGATATGTTATAATAGGTATTATGAGATATAAATTTACCTAATAACACACAAATTGTCTCATTTTATTCAATTATGAACAAATTAAATGAGAAAAACAAAGATATCACTTTTGAAATAGAATATTTACCCATGCAACATGTAATAGAGCAAAAGTTTCCATTATTCATTCAAGCTAAAGAATAAAATAGCTTGGTCAAGTGTCTATTGGTGGATAATGGTTATAGATTGAACATTTTAGCCCTACCTTCCTACAATTATTGGGGATCAAAATGTATACTATTAAAAATAAAATTAGATCATAAAATTATTTTATAACACTCCATGTCAAGTAATTAAAACCATCTCATTGGATGTGGTATTAGGCCCCAAATTAGTACCTATTATTTTCCATGTCATGCCTAATCAAATATATTATAACTTAATTTTGGGATGACCATAGATACATGTTATGGCATAAATACCATTGACACTACATATATGTATCAAATATATGCATCAAGGCTATTCCTATTCAAAACCAATATATGAGGATCCATTCAAATATTTAAAATTCACTCAAATTACTAATAAGGATAAATCAAACTCATTGTTGGAATATCATACCATTATTAGTCAATAAAATACCATTTCAATAACTTAGATGTATACATATGAGTTAGATGAATCAAGTACAAAAAAATAAAAAGGAACTAATTATAACAAAACAAGCCCTACATAAAAACAATCACAAGTTGATCTGGAATAGCCACAACCTATTCTCAATATTACTATACTAGTGAAATTCAAATATAAATATGGCATGGTCACAAATTATTATTATAGTGATGAAAAAGATATCAACATGGAAGATATGAAAAATGATTAGATACAAAAGTTAAACTTTAATACTCTAGAATAATACCTATCTCATATCCTATTCACACCTATTGAAGTTAGAACATATTGAGATGATTCATACATAACAAAGAAGAAAAAATCATAATCTACTACATACACACAATATTCTACAAATAAATGATAGGAAAAAATGATTGACCATGAATATATCCTAAATGCAAATAATAGTTTTAATATTATCATGTACCAAGCCCAACTAAAAATAAAGATTGAAAATATTTTGACAAATAAAGAAGCATATAATCTATTGAATAATGTGGAGATGGAAAACTATAAGACTCCAACACCATTACACATCAAATATTCAACATACATTGAGTACAGTACCAAAATTACTATATGATCTCAATCTTATCACATTACCATCTACTTGAAATTGATATATTGGCATATCTTACATACTAAATTCAAAGATCAATTTCAACACTATCACATAGTAATCCCAATCAATAATAAATATCAACAAGATTTTGACAAATAATGAACCATATAATTAAGTGAATATCGTGGATATGGTAGATTATAATAATTTAACACCATTACAAATAACATATTTTAAGGATATATTAAGTTAAGATTTATAATTGTTTCTTTCTCATGATCTTATAACATTACCATATAATCAAAATCAAGGTGTGGGGCATATCTTAAATAAATAAGGCAAGACATATTATGAATATCATAAAATTATATAACATGATATATATCATTGTGAAATATTGAAAAAATAGATTCATAAATACAAATATAAAAGCATTATCAAGATTTTATAGGATAAATAGGAACAAACAAAATCAAGCCACATAAAGGTGTCATCTAAAAAAATAATGACTAAGAAATGTATAAAACAACAACATTGACTATTACTATTTTTATGAAAGGTGAATACTACAAAAATGTTTTGGTTATTGATAATAGAAAATATTACATATGTAGTGTCAAAGGTTTATAATATTTGGGACATGAAATTATAGATTTAAAACATAAAAGAATGTGTTTAGAACCCCTTGGATTTATCTTTCTACCAGTAGCTTATGGGCCAAAAGTGACTAACACACACATATGGGCCAAAAGTGGCTAATACACATATATGGTCCATGCATCCTAAATACATGGTGACCTTCACATTAGGAAAACACTAGTTGTAATATACACCAGCTATAGTAGATTAAAAAACTAACATCTCATTTTAACACATGAAGAAAGAGTGATTATGATTCAACATGATAGTGATGCTTACCATCTATAAACATGATATTTAAAAATGATAAAAGACACATCAGTGGAACAATCATAACTAGAATAAGAAAAATAAATGCGATTACATAACCTCAAGGATAAGCCAAGATATATCAAATTCAATCATGAAAAAGATGAACTGATTTTAGATACATGATTTAAAATTTTAAAAATTTCAAAAATATAAAAAAATAAAATAATTTGAAAATATGAAAAAATCAAATATTCTAAAAATCCAAAATCAGGTTTGAAGCACGACATGATTTGTAATTTTCACTATTTACATATGTCATTTATCACATGTTTGGTAGATAAAATATTATATACATAGACACACGAATTTAATGATATATAAGTGTTATAAAGGACATATAGGTTACACATGGCCATATAGATGTTGGTTTTCCCTCTACCCAATGGCCATGTTGATATTGGGGGCATCTTATTTCATATATTTCACTATTATAGTTTATATCTTTTTGTAACCTTTATACCATATTCAGACACATATGTTACTAACGCATGCCTTTCTATTTTCTCATTTATTACATATTGATACATGAAATTCCATTATACTATGATGTGACATTGATACATATGAATGGTTTACACTAATTTATTGGTCTATGCTACATTGCTAATGTTACTATTCTACATGACATGTTACTTTGTGTGTGGCCTTTGGTCTTATTTGATGAAACATATTTGATGTTCCTTGTTTGAAACATTTTTTTATGTCCTCTTGCATGTGGCCCTTGGTCTTATTTGTTGTGATATTTTATGTACTTTGTATTTGGCCCTTGACCTATGTGTGACACTAAAAATTGCACTTGTTGAGATTGTTAACATTGAAGGGTTCCATGATTCATATAGTGAATTTCTACTATGTGATCTTTTTTATAAATACTTATACATTATTATTCACTGATACAACTATCTAAACATGACACTTACATGTCCTACATTCCATATGTTACATATATTCCTTGATTGATATATACATTACTATGATGACATATTCCTCACATGATCAAATTATATTACATGATGTTATCTTTACATATGACATACTACAATTAAATATTATTTTGAGATGAGTGGCTTATAAGATGCATCCCTCATCTCAAATTGGGGCATTGTAATGGGATTAACTTAGATATGTAAGCCTCCATGAGTATAAAATAAGATTATAGTACAAGATTCATAGATTTTAGAGATTGAGATGGTTTAGATACATGAAAAATATTAGCATATTGATATAGAGTACATGGGCAATAATCATCATATGCATTCACTTTGAAAACACTTTAGCACAAACTCATACACATTTCAGTGCATATGTAGGGGCATATACATAATATTTTTATGGAAAAAATTATAGGTTTCATATACATTTGAAATATAGGTTGCAAAATTCAAAATATAGATGCATAACATTCTATATTAGTTGGTACAGATTTAGGGGATACCAAACTATTTCATGCACACATACAAAATAGTATAGTCTATAGTTAAATGAAGAATGGTTGTCATTCCACTTCATAGCTACCATATATGATATATTTATGGGGGAATGGACATGTTCCATTATATTTTGATCATGCATTATATTCTACATAGACTGAAACTAAACAATCAAAACCCACAAACATAGTGGGTGCATAAACATTGTTCATTCCTTTATGATCATGCATTATTATTTTAACAAGGATATATTTTGATAAAATTGGAGAGAAACATTAAAATTAAATATATATAATCCATATGTAGTGGTTGAATCATTTTTGAGTGAGCCTTTCTTGATTAGTTATCTTGTTTACCTATGTAGTGTTTTTTTAGATGAACCAAGATTCATGGTTCCCTCTCTCTTTTTATTGAATATTTATGTGGGTTAGTAGATTATGTACTTTTACCCACATTCATGATGTTTGAGGCATGTTTCCTTAACAACTTAGGGTCTTATATAACTACACAAGTTTGGGGCTCAATTAACTTGACTCTCTAATGCTTTAATTAGAAAGCATCATCTCCAATGAGTTTTAAGGGAAACATGGATTTAAACAACACACATGTGTAGTCTAACCCTTTATCTTTCATTTAAAAAAATAATATTTCATATTTCAAATATAGACATCAAATATTCATTATCATTGTAATTTTTCATGGATAAAAGTTATACATTTGACCCATCTCCAAAAAATCAAAGTGTATTTTACTTCTCTATAGGGGCTTACAGTGTTGTCTTTTTTGCTAGTATACATATATCTTATTTATTAGGTTGTGTGGATGGGAATTATATGTCAAGACCAAATCTACTATACTCTAATTTTACCCAGTCACTACCATATATAGTTCATTAAGTCTTAGTAGAGGATTTACGCTTTATGGTTTATATTATATATAATCTATGGTTTAGGGTAGGGTATACTTAGAGCTTAGATAGGGGTGGTGGGGTCTTGAATTTAAAAAAAACTATACCATACTCTAATTATAACTTAACATGTAAGTAATATCCCTAGTTTACTACTCTTACCTTATTTACTATGATGTGACTAGGAAAGTGAGTGAATGGAGGGAGAAATCTTGCATAATATATAAGACCACGGGGCACTTCCCTATCTGTTAGTGTGGTGAATTTAGTAAGTGTATAATAATTTAATGATAATAAAGGGAGGTGGGAATGTGCCTCCTAAGCATGTTTCTTATAAAATTCTTCCAATAGAGAGAAAAAGTGGGTAGGGGTCTACACCCTATGTGTCCCTCTATTATATCTATAAGTAGGGGTGATATATTATTTTTTATAAAAAATAGGTGGTGTGGGGTAGGGGAGCCTATGTGGCTAGGAAATTATGATACTCTATCCATCCATATATATATAAAGGTGGTGCGATAGTGAGGCACATAGTCTAATATACTATATATAAAGGGGATCATAGTTATAGAGAAAGGGTGCCCCTCACGTTGAGGTGGCCTAGGGAGCATTCTTAGATGTAGTGAAGCTAGTATTCTCATTGATTAGGTGGGGTGATTTACTTTTTATGGTTAGGTAAGGTTGAGCTAACTATTCTCATATACATATATGTATAACCTTATGCTCCTCTATCTCTTTCTATCCACCCTATGCTCTTATATCTTCCTAAAATTAAAATGTTATTTATCTATCTATCCATCCCTATGCTTTTGTATTAGTATAGAGAAAGAGATAGGTGTGGATACCCAATGTGGTTGGGAGAGTATGGGAATATTCATAAATTATCAAGAGAGAAAGTGGGTGGGGATGTTGGTTTGGTTATGGGAGTACAATCTTAACCCTCATCTATGAGTATGGTCCTAACCCCAATCTAACTAGGTAGAAGGTGGGTGGGTATTTTTTTAATGATGTGGTTAGGTGAATAGGGTGGCCTAGGTATATAGAGAAATATATAAGGTGAGGGTGGCATAGGTTATATAACTAAATTATATATATATACAATGGACTATCTATATCTGAAAAGATATCTATATAGATTATATAGTAATACAAAGTGGGATAGAATATACTAAAAGAAGGGTGTGAATAATATATATTATATATAATATAAGGGGTAAAAAATATCCCCAAAGGAGGTAGGATATGTTATATAGATTGCCTTAATCTGGAGCCCCTATATATATATATATATATATATATATATATATATATATATATATATATATATATGGAGGTGGTTATGGGTTTGTGGTTAGGAAAGTTAGGTTATGTTGAATAGTGGTGTGTGCCCCATTATATGGTTATGTGAGTGGGGGGATATCCTCATTGGTTATAGGGTATGGAGTATGAGAAGTTGGGTAGTCCCTCCTATTTCCTATTTATAGAGAAGGACAATGAGGGTATAAAGTGGGAATAAAACCCTATATCTATACATGGTTGTACCCCCAATCATTGAGAATTTAGGGAGAAACCATAGAATTTGTATTGATTAATCACTCTTTAGTTGATCATTTCACCCACATTGGTTATTCCCATACCATATATATAGAGGGGGGTTGATCATCTCACCCACATTGATTATTCTTATACCATAAAGATAGAGGGGGATAGAGCATCTCACATATGTATATTAGTCCTTAATATACATGATATGATCCCAATATAAATAAATACTAGTAGGTTAAGGGTATCATGTATTAAATAATGATCAATCCACCCCAACTATGGTGTAGGTTAAGGTGTGATTTGTCAACTATAGATGTGAGATGATATGAGGCCCTCTATCTATTACTACATAGTTGATTAAGAAATTGACCTCATATAAATAGATATACAGGGCATTGACCACCTAATATAAACCTTGATTTATGGAAACACTCTTTAATTGACCTTATATATAGAAATATAGAATGTGTGAAGAGATTTTTTGATCAAGAATAAAATAGATGAGATAAATAGAATGATGAAGTGATTTTTCAATCAGTTAGAATATAGATGAGAGAAATAAAATGACAAAGTGATTTATAATTTAGATAAGTATAGAACCATGAATCCATTTAATTTATTGGTACTCACCCACTACATTGTGAATTTAATATTGACCACTGAATGGATGGTACACCACCGAACCATTAAATTAATAGGTTTCCTTACCCTAATGCTTGACTTAGAAGGGGAAGGGGAAGGTGAAACACACTATGCTTAGGATAGAATAGGTAGGGCACTAACTATAGGT
Organism: Torreya grandis; assembly: GCA_037957365.1. Lineage (NCBI taxonomy): Eukaryota > Viridiplantae > Streptophyta > Pinopsida > Cupressales > Taxaceae > Torreya > Torreya grandis. Next base: position 2,632,334 of record JARHVA010000596.1, on the reverse strand, counting down.
TGGGGTGGAGGAGAAGAGGATCAAGGTATCTAAAGTATCCCCTAAATTTTCCACTTCCAATAAGTAATTGTAACTAGAGAAGGTTAAGACCATAACATGTGTATAGGATGAGTCCTTTGGCTCTTTGTCATATTTCCCTTCTAGTAAAGAAAAGAAGAATGGTATGATCTCTTATTAGAGGGAGTGTCACCCCACCCCATATTAAAGTGAGTTGAGTATAGATAGAACCAACTCATATTGGGAGAAGGATAGGTAGTTTAGGGGGATGCACATCTAGGGACTCAAATGACCCTACATATCTATCTAGGGCTCAACCCCACCCCTATATTTATATGGCTATATTGTAGTGATCCTTACATATAAAAATAGACATAGATGGATAGGCCCTAAAGATAATTATGGTTCAACCTACTCGAAGGAGGATAAACAATATTTTTGTTAGTCAATATCCCTGACCAGTACTAGATATTATCTCAATAAATTATATAGAGTTGAGAGATAATAATATTATTCTACTTTACTCTAGCTAATATATCAAGAGATATACCCTTTATCTATTAGCCCATATTCCCCTATCCCTCCTCTTAATATATATATATATATATATATATATATATATATAGGTGTGGGGTGGATATATATAGGATGAGCATACAAAAACCTATATATATAATTAGAACCCAAATAGTGGATTTAGTATAGTGAGGGTTCCTTCTATTATATGTAGATAGAGATGTGGATGGAGCTAGGGTAAGGATTTATCTACATAGATAGGACCTGTAGGTAGATAAATAATGTATACAAGGAAGAACATCCTTGAATCTAATATGGTTGGTAGTTAGGGATTGATTCCACTTGTATTTATTCCATTCTATATAAATGGGGCCTCTAGACAACCCAAACTATCTATGTCTATATCTATAACAACTAGGGTTTTCTAGTTTCCTATGCATCTATCTCTACCTGAGGAGGTTGGGAAATATATAGTCACATAGTTTCCTAAACTATGCATCCCTCTCCTCTGCCCCTATCACTACCATATACACATAAATATCAATATAAGGAATAACATGGCATAATAATAGTTAGGAGGGAAGAGGTATATTTAATATAGGGCCTCTTAACTATCAATGATGAAGTAGTTCTCCCCATGTCCATAGAGTATGGCTGGCCTAGAATATTTATAATAACTAGGGCTGAGATAGGTATCCCCACTATCTATTTAGGCATCCATATTAAAAATAAAACTATCTAGATATACCATATTCTTATCCTTCCCTCTATATAGATATGGGATATGGGATATGGACCTCTATCTATATAGATGGGGACCCCTAACTAATAGATTATATGAAGGGATACCCTATATATATTATATATAGATAAGGGATAGGGCAAGCCAAATTTGATCTATAATTAAAGACCAACTTGCCTTTCATGAACCAACTATAGATGTAGGATAATGAGGAGAGTATTATCACTAGATAATTGAATAGATAATGAATGACATTTTATATTTTTACTCTATAAATTCCATTACAAGAATAAAATGAGGGACATTTGTAGATACTTAAATCTGGTCTTCAATAATTAATAGTGATAAGATTGACACAAATTTACCATGCATGAATTTAACAACCAAACAAGGTCCTAATTCACCATCCTCTCATACTTGCATGCTATCTTATGGTTCAAACCTTCTGTTCTGTCATTATAAACCTACACTAACCTTATTATGTTTTCCAAACTTGATAATTATATTGTAAAAAAATATATAGACTCTTAGATCAATCCATTTATACATGGGTAACTTTTACTAATTATAATCACTATTACCACTTGATAATGATATACCCTAGTTAAAATTAACCTACTCCCAACAATTGCTATTTTCTAAAGTTAAACCCATATTTAGGGTCAACCTTTAAACTTAAAATATTAATGTCATGAGGAATTATTCAAACCGATACATATATAAAAACATTATGTATCATTCAAAAGGGACTGATAACTTATCTCTTTAACATCTATACACTATTTCACACTAAGAAAATGTACCCTATTATTCATAATTTACATGCCTATCACTAACATTAGTCATAAGCTAAGCCTAAAGCACTAAAATTCCAATATAGAGTAAGCATAATTAAGTACCAAATCTAATCATTATCTACATACACATATCATATGATCATAATTACATAATAACACTAGGTGGGAGAACTACATGTGTCTTAATATCCATTATAGTATTGGATACATCGGCATAGGTTTCTAGTCCTCAAAATAAAATCTAGGGTTTCAAGGTAAATAAGGTTAATGTATGGATCCATGTGTGCTATTGTGGTTCAATATCCCAAACACAAATAAATAAAATTTAGTAATAGGTGACCCTAAAGTCACTATGCTACACATGTCATTATTGACTAATGATACTAACCTGATCCAATAAAAATGATGCAACATAGATAGCATTTAAGTTCTAGAATTGAAAAAATAAAATTCATGATTATCCCTAATTTTCACTTCTAGAATATATTCAATGTCAAATAATCAACTCAAAAATCTAAGTATCATGATTTCTCTAGTAATTTATGTTTTTTGCGTATGCCCTTATCAAGTCAAAAGAATCAATCCCAATATTTTACATTTATATGTATTATTTAATGCCAAATGTATTATCGAATGCCATATTTATTGATCTAAATTTAATTTAAAATTTATATATTAATTCAATTAATTTGGCTCATCAATTTATTGTAAAACACAAAAAAATAATAAATGCTTCATACTCTACTATATTATTAATGCATTGGAATTATAATCTATAAGCCAAAAAAAGCTCTTCTAATGGGATCAATTATAATTGTCCTGATACTTAAGCCTTGTTTCAATTTGGATCCATGAATGGATTAAATCCAAAAAATAGTGCTTGAACTAGGCTTAAAGTTTTCAATTGCAACCTCTCTAGAATTTAAGGTGAACATACCAAAATACATAACTAGTACTTCAAAGTTTTCATTTTTTTAGTTTTACTCAGTAATGACATAATTCATCTTTGGATCTCTTTCAATTAAATTTTATTCATTACACTTTTACATGATAATGACATGTCAAATACATCAATGGGTACATGTCCATTTAAATATTGAGATTAATCTATACGTGACAATATCCTAAAGGCCTTTAGAATTTATACTCTCAGAATGTATATATATTTTTGAACTCAAGGATCTACATCCAATAGAATGTTTGAATTATTTGTTTATCTTATCACATTAACATCCATTTTATATATTTGGACACTCATCTAGTAGATATTGTTGGATCTATCCCCAAATTTTGAAAAATAACATGTGACATGATGTTAGTTGATACTCCTAGGTATACCAAATATTTGTGTAGGTTATTTCCAAAATTTTGAACTATAAGTAAAAATGGGGGCATGTCTATATTTCATTTATGTGTGACCACATTGGCATGGGTTATCTTTAACCTCAATTTTTTAGAGAAGGATCTAAGGAGATGATATATTTGTTTAGTCAATCAATCCAATTTATGTAGTGTAATGTTGGCCTTGGTCTTATTCATGTATTTTATTATATTATATATAGAATATTTAAGAGAAATACATTATGTTTGTGTTAGTTTGGTGGAATTACTACTTACTTTTGGAGGAGGTATATTATTATTTGATTTTAGATTTGGAGGTGTGTATTTTTTTAGGTGGAGTGGATGTAGTAGTGGGATTTTTTAATTTCTCCTCAAATTATACCTCTTTTATTGAAATTTTTAGAAATCATGTACTTCATCTACATTATCTTTAGTCCCATTTACATATTCAAAAGGAAAATAACATTTTCCAACCATTGAGTGGTGGATTGATTTATTATTTTTGAGAAATTAGATGTTTAATTCTTAAATAATAAATGGGTTTGAGTAGATAAAATTAGTAAATAATGTACAATAATTAGACTAATTATTTGTTAAATTTTATTGTAGTTAGGGATTTTATAAAAATAGTAGTGAGAGAGAGAAAATTAAACTTATCTGATTATGTGTTATTCTAACTGAGATAGGGTCTAGAAATCTATAAGTAGGCTTGGGAGACTATCATAAACAAGAATATGGAGTTGGTTTCTTGATTGGATAGGAGCACCAAAAGTGGGACACCCTAGGTTCCAATGCTATAGTCCTATCTCAATAGTGTTGTCCTAGTGATCTAAGCTTTCTAGGTTTTCTACATCAGGTCTATGTGACCCTACTTATGAAATATCAAAGCTTGAAAGTTCATAGAGCTTGTTTTGTACTTGATTTAGTATTCAATACCATAGGACCTCTTTATGCTTGAAATTGAATGTAAAATTTGGAAAAAAGAGAGGAGAGGTTAGTGTGTAAATAATATGCTAGATTCACTTCACACCCCATGTGTGGGAATGATGCCTACATACCAATACTTCAAGGAGGGATCAATCTACATGTAGTTCTCCCATTGAAGTGCGTGGTGAAATAGTATGATGAAAATGCAAGTAAATAAAAAATGAAGTGTACTTGGAATGACTAGGGACTAGTATAAAGGTTTAAATAAGTTTGAAATACTATTAGATGGCTATATGTAGAGAATAGGGAAGAGTGGTTGAGTAGTCTTGAATGTATGCTTGCTTCTCTCTTGTAAATTAGTAACAAACCTTCTAAATGGACTTTATAAGGGATTTAATGATAATGGATCAAATTAATTCATGTTATTATGACATGAATTAGGATAAGGATTCAAAATATTATGATTGCTAGAAGCTAAAATGTACTTGGAAAATAGTGCCAAAAATAACAAACCCTAGGTTTCAACTTTGTAGTCCATGTTTAGGCACTGTTGTCCATGGTAGACATGACTTAGGGGGATATATTAAGCATGGAAAGAGAAACTTGGTTTTTCAAGGGTTCAATCTAGGAGGCTATAAATGATTGAGAATTAATGAAAACATGCCTATGAGGATCATGAGAACAAACAAGATAGGCTTATAGATTGGGTGTCATTAGCCACATTTAACTTACCAAATTTTGAATTTTATATGACTAAATTTTCCCCCCTTTATTATAGTGATGTTGCAAAGTGAAATACTAGGATAAATGAAAAATAGAAAGCATACTTGAACTTATCTATAAAGGTAAATCTCATGAAGTTGTGTGATGTTGGATGTGCATAGAGAGATCACGGTGTGAAGTGTGAATATGTAATGAAAAATGTAGAGTAGATCAGTCCTTATTAGATATTCTATATCTACAATAAGAACATATAAAATCTAGGTAAGAGAGACAGGAAGATAAAGGAATAAATACACCTCACCAGGAATATGAACCAATGCAAAACTTGTTATGATGTTGAATTGTGTTAGGTGTGTGCTATACCAAAAGTAATATCATGAATGGATCTGAGTGCTCAATTCCCTAGAAGTGGTTGAATAATTCAAAGGAAATCCCTTTTGATCCATCATTACCTATTAAGTGAAGATAATTAATGTTTAGACTGTCTCTAATCCCTCTGAATATGTGGCTCAAGAATACAAAGGTAGGCCCTTTGGCTCCATTGTTGCCCTGTAAAGTGAAGATATGAAGTAATACCAATATGTAATAGATTTCATATGATATGGATCCTAAACCCCATGAATATACTATGGTATAACAATGTTTGACATGGATAGTTGAATGTATGCTAAAAATTAGGCCACTCTTGGCCATTTCCAAAGATGGAGATTAGGTTTGTATGAAAGCCACTCCAAAACTAGTGAAATAGGCTTATGTGTAAGCTAACTCAATAATTCAGGTACTCAAGAAGTTAAGATTGTATGAAATCCAAACTTGAAAAAGGATACCAACCACCTATAGATGGAGTGAGGCACACAACTCTTGAGAAATGCTTGGGAAATAAACTAAAATCGTAGAAAGGGGAGGATCAATGTGCCATGCACATTGCCCGAAATCACTAATGTCTAGAGCATGGATTCCTAATCTAAAAATAGAAGTGAGATCCATCATGTTGTGCATGATTCCCCTTATATCTATATTATTTGATTAAAAACTATAATAAAACATGTTGAATATGGACTGTATTGAGCTAACAAATCTATGATTGAAATCACTTTTCTATCTATTTTTGGAAAAATTAATTTTTTTACTATCTAGATAGGAACACCAAAAATAGGGCACCTTACTATCTGGTTTTGTAGTCCAAATTTAGCACTATTATTTAGGGCCAAATCTATTAACTATTCTAGATTCTTTGTTATGTACCTAGTTTGTTCTAACTAGTGTGATGTATGGATTCTATTTTGAGTGTTCTAAAAATTACTTTTTTGACCATGAGGAGCTTTTGATCTCTATGACAAAACCCATGCTTATTGCCCCCTCTTCTCAGGGTAGGAATGAAGATGTTGCAATTACTACCCTTAGAAGAAAGAGCCTTGTAAGTGTGTTAAGCTAGAAATATACATGATATAGAAATGATAATCAATAAGATATTATTATATCAATAGGGGTATGCCTCAATATATATAAAAATATAATAACATGTGTAATGTACTAAACTAGAATTAAAAGTTTTAGTTATTAGTTATTAGCAAGGAGGGATTGAGCATGATGTCCATCATGGCATATAAGAAAGCAAGGAAAAATGCATAATATAGATCATGGCATTCAAGTAAAAAACACACAAAGGAGGAAGCAAAAAGCATACAATATTAGACAAGGGGCCAAAAAATCAAGGGACATGGGCACATGTCACTCAAATTAGAATTCAAGCATACAAGGCATGCTCAAATTCCACATACACATATAGTTTAAACAAGCAAGTTGGTTTGAAAGCCATAATCACATAGAGGAGTACAGGTAAAGGACATTCACAAATGTATTAAGGCACACACATGAATAGAAGAGAAGGACATTGGTAAATATCCTAAATCACATATAGGAGACAATCAAGAACTAGAAATGCAATCCAACAAGATAAACTAAGCAAGAAGAGAAATCATGTAATAATTGAGAAGATAGAATTCATATCTAAGTAATCAAAGCAAGAGTGAAAGTATGCAAGACATGTTTAGTACAAGACTAGGTATATGTTAAGAGATACATAAGTGTTAGATACTAGTGAAATGTTGATATAGTAATATATATAATCTAATAGGTAATGTACATCAGCATGATAACTTGGAGTGTGTAGTGTAGGAATGACATAACTTGGATGGTGTATTCATGTAGAAGATGCCCCCAATGGGTGTATATATCGAAGTGTGTCTTGAATGTAGAAGTAAGATGCCCCCTTAATGGGTAGAGTGAATCAATCAAGGATTTATATGTCACTGCACACACTCAAAGAAGATCAAGTGAAGCATGGTAATGTAGATAAATTGACATACAATAGCATGAAATAATAAATGTAAGTCCTAGCATAGTAATAACAATGTAAATCATGAATGATGCATATAATTGAAATGTTTTTGGTTTTTTAGAATTTATTTGAATGTTTTTGGATTTTTTCGATATTTTATATTATTTTTATAATTTTGAAATAATCTATGTAAATAAATACTGAGAATAAATGATACTAACCAATGAGTCTTAGATGAGACTCCCTATCATGGTGTCCTGTATCAAATAAAGGTATCATGTGTGATCGTGAAGCATGATGGAAAGGTTGAGACTATGATTCTAAAAGTTATGTACACTATGACTATTCTAAAATCCCTAAAGTAAAAATTGACTATGGGGTCTATAAATTTGAAAAGTGGATGAAACCATAGGGCTCTTAGGGATCCATATAGAAGTAGGATAAGCTCTCTAAACATGTGCTTTATGTGTAGATGAATGAGATCTCAATGAAACTGATCTAGGTGTGAATATTGTAGCTAGAAACTATCTAGAATACCAAATATATGGAGGTATATGAACCCTTTGTATTGGTAATGGATGCCCCAATTATGTTTGAATCTATACTAGAGGAAGATTTATAACTAATGGGGAAACTAAAACTAGTGGAGAAGCTAGAATTAGTGATTGTAAAGGGGATGTATTTGAATGGGGAGTGGTAACTCATATGGAACTCCACCAACTATAATAACCTAATTTGTGTGAGTGAATTTCATTCATCAATGAATTGTAGATGGTACTACTTAAATTTTCTAAATCCATGAGCAACCAAGTAACATATCAAAAACTCTTGCACTGGGAACTGTGGTGAAATGTGTGGTCACATGTGTTGGACTAGTTTGTAAAGTAAGTACAATATCACACAATGAACTCTATATGTGCCCACTGAATCTAGTGATAATTTTATTTATCAAAGTGATATCTTGATCTGAATAGCCCAAGCACATGTTGACATTGGAACCATTATCAAAGAGAATAATGTGAATGGGCTGATTATGAATATGTACTCTGATAAAAAGTGCATTATAATCTAAATTAACCTCAATAATATCCTAATCTAAGAAGGATATCAAAGGTCTAGTTGGAACCCTAGACTCATACACACATATCATACCACTCAAAGGATGTGACTCAATTAAATGTTCCTCGTATGTAAATAGTGGAGGATGTGCATGACATATTTGGTGAATACCTATTATGTCCCATTTTTCTTAGTTATAATGTTGTAGAAATGGATCTAATAATATTTTAAAATCATCATCCTAAGTTTTTTTTACCTATGGAGGCTCAATTGAAGTGCCACGATCAAGTAGGTTATTATCTATCAAGTCCTATATCTTATGTCTCAAACTAATGCATCTAATTGTAGTGTATCTTAGTGCCTTGTGAAAATCACAAAATGCATGTTGATCATATCCCCATAGAAGAGGCTTTATTGGGTTAACTTCTCAAATAGGAGGGAGAGTGATGATGTTACATTCTAATTACTATTGTAAAACTCTGGCTAGAGAAACTGGTAGATTGGTAAATGCATGTTGAGAAGGTGATAATAAAACCACATGCTAAGGGGGCTCTAAATCCACATTGATTGTTGGTTTATTCTAATTCTTTTTATCATTAACTTTGACCTTGTATGGTATTTTTCTATTGCTCTTATTATTTGTGTTTGTGATGCTTGTATACTTGAGTTTACCCATTGAAATGAGTTGTACTTCTCTTTCCTTTAGTTTATGAAACAATTTAGTGAAGGAAGAGAATCTTTTGAACATAATAGATTTATGTAATGCTGATAGAAGGCTCAATTTGAAACGATCCTATAACTCTTGATATACCATGGGGCTATTCATCTTAGCCAAGATAGTCTTATATTTAAGAACATAGTCTGTGGGATGCTCATTTGATTTCTATTTCTATTATGAAATTTATACATAAGATAACTTATCACCAATTTTGATACTAAAATATACTAGGAACATGTTAGCTAAAGGATTGAATGCATTGATCAACTGATTTAGTAGACTATAAAACCATTGTAAATCATAATCCTTTAGACCCTATGGAAATAACTTGGTAAGTATCCAATCATTTGGTACATAATCCAAGGATGCTGAATGAAAAAAATCTCAAACATGTCTTTACATCACCCTTTCCATCATAAAGAGTAAGCTTAGGTTGAACAAAACCTTGTGGCAAGGGTGTAGAAGTAATGTGGCATGCTAATGGTGTATGCAGAAGAGCAAAAGAGTCCAAAGCTTGCATAGGTCTAGTGGTACCTTGCTCAAGATGTAGAACCTTAGATTGAAGAGATATCATCTCTTACACAAGGGCTACCACATCAAGAGATAGGGATGTACTAACTATAACTGGTGGCATAGAGGTAGGTTGGGTTGCTATAGGGGTTATTAAGAAATAGTTTCCCCCATAATGTCATTTAAAACTAGTTACTCTATGGTTTAAGAAGATTTACCATTGTTTTTTCTTTGTTGTTCCTCTTGTACTATTTTAAGCATGTTATATTTCATGTTAGGGTGTTTGGTTAAGAGTTGTTAAAGTTCTCTCTTATCAGTTTCATCAAAACTAGTGTATTGGGCCATTGTTAAAGTAGGAAAATAATTTGAGATGTGTTTGAATTTTTTTCAATAATTTGTTATAATCCAAGTGCTAGAAAATGAAAATACTAAATATAGGAAATGTAAAATCCTAAAAATAGTTAAGTAGAAATTGCATGAAAAGGATATAAATTAAGCAAACATGTAAGGTGATACCTCAAGAAGAAATGGGAGCTAGTATATATAACTAGGGTTTTTTCAAAAATATTTTTACAAAATACTATGAATTTTTTAAATTTAAAGTGGTTTTCTGATTTTAATATGCAACTAAAAATTTAGAAAATGATTGGAAAATTACATAGGAAATTACTGGCAGCTTGTTGATTTAAGTAGGGTTTGAAATAAAATTATTTTAAAATTTACTAAATTTTTTTAAAATTCGAGAGGAATTTATGATTTTAATAGTAAAGGAAAAAATAAAAAATTAATGTGAAAAATTAGCTAGGAATTTACCCTAGGGTTTCTAGAAATATTATGCAAAATTCAAAGTAAGTCAAGTTCACCAAATGATTTATTATTTTTGGGAAATTAGATGTTTAATTCCTAAATAATAAATGGGTTTGAGTAGATAAAATTAGTAAATAATGTATACTAATTATAATACTAATTTTTAAAATTTGACTATAGTTAGGACTTTTCTAAAAATAGTAGTGAGAGAGAAAAAATTAAACTTATATGATTTTGTGTTATTCTAACTAAGACAGGGTCTAGAAATCTATAGGTAGGCTTGGGAGATTATCAAAAATAGGAATCTAGAGTTCATTTCTTGATTAGAATTAGGAGTGTTGAAAGTGAGACACCCTAGCTTTTGATGCTATAGTCCTATTTTGGCACTATTGTCCTAGTGATCTAAGCTTTTTGGGTTTTTTTATGTCAGGTTTGTGTGACCCTACTTGTGAAATATCAAAGCCAAAAAGTCCATGGAACTCATTGTTTACCTAATTTAGTCTTCAATACCCTAGGTCTTATTTGTGCTTGAATTTGAATGTAAAATTGGGATAAAAGAGAGGAGGGGTTAGTGTGTAAAGAATATGCTAGATGCACTTCACACCATATGTATCGAAACATTACCTACATACCAATACTTTTAGGATGGATCAAGATATATGTAGTTTTCTCATTAAAGTGCTTAGTGTAATAGTGTGATTAAAATACAAGTAAATACAAAACTATGTGTACTTGGGATGACTATGATTGGTATAAAGGTTTAAATAAGCTTGAAATAGTATTAGATGGTTGCATGCAGAGTATAGAGAAGAGTTCTTGAGTAGTCTTGCTTGTGTTCTTGCTTCTCTCTTATAAATGAGTGTCAACCCTTCTAAATGGAATTTTAATGGCCTTTTATAGGGAATTTAATGATCATGGGTTAAATTAATTCATGTTAGGACAATATGAATTATGATAAGGATTCAAAAGAATGTGATTGTTAGAAGCTAAAATGCACTTGGAAAATAGTGCCATAAATATGATACTTTAGGTTTTAGTATTGTAGTCCATGTTTGGGCACTATTGTCCATGGTATATGAGATCTAGGGGGATAGATTAAGCATGGAAATAAAAATTTGGGTCTACAAGGGTTTAATTTGGGAGGCTATAGATGATTGAGAATTAGTGAAAACATGCCTATGAGGGTCATGAGAACAAACAAGATAGATTTATGTATTGGGTGTCATTAGCCACAATCAAGTGACCAAATTTCACATTTTATATGACTACATGGAGGCACTTGATGACCCACTATCCTAAGGGGTATATTTATTTATTGGTGTAACCTCATAATTTTCCATCTCTATCATGAGATTTTCAAAAGTGTTGCAAAATTTAGGATAATCCAACTCTACATGAGTAACATCATGGCAAACTTGGAACCGATGGGGTAAGGCTATGTATTCAAAATTTATGGGAAGGGGTGGATTTGAAAAACTTACCCTAAGGTTATTTCCTATTGATTTTGGTTATTATTCTAATTATTATTTTATCAACTACTATTTTGTTTCTTTGGAATGAATAATTACTTATTATTGGTTCCTTTTATCCAAAATTAACCTTTCTTCAAAGGTTAGTGAAATCATTTACCAATTTTGGCATAATTTTAGTGAAATTTTCCAATTCAGTTGAATGTGTAGTAGATGTTGAAGTTGTGACATATGTAGATCATTTTTTTAGAACTAAAGATAATGTTCATGTTGAAGTTTTACTAGGTATAGCTGGAATGACTTGTGGTAATGTTGGATTTACTAATATCCCTATGTTTTATATAATTGGTTGAGTCAATATTTGGGGCATAAATAATATTTATACTACCATCACTTCTACATAAGTTTGTACTAGATGATTTGTACTATATATTCTCAAAAATATAGATTATATTGGGTTTAATGATTCTAGTTACATATGGTAATACATGGGGGAAATAGGACTATGATTCCTATTGATATGAATATATATTTATTTAACTCATGGTTTCATCCTTATATTTCTTAATATTGGAAAACTATTTAAACCTTACACTAGGGTCTACCACTTCTCCAAATTACCTTATGAAAGCATCTTCAAATTCTAGCCAATTATTAATAGATCTTGGTGTTAAGCTTATAAAATAATCATAGGTAGGTCCTTAAAAAGTGAATGAGAAAATCATACATGAAACATCCTCATGTATAACATCAATAAGTTTTAATAAGACATTTAAAGTCAAGACATGTTCTTTTATGGTCCTATTCCTATAAATTATGAACTTAATAATTTATTTATTGGATTTATAGGGTAAGTCATGTGTGATTTAGAGAATGTTTAGGGTAGTTCCCATTAACCAAAAATATATTAAATTAGTGATATGTTTTCATTCTTATTGTATGGTGGATGAAACTAGGTCAAGATGAGGTCTTATGGATGTAGACATCCTAGGTATACCTTTATCTCTTTTAGTTTTTCTATGACTCTCTAAAGGTGCTAATAGTTTCTCTCTAATCAACCTCAACCTAGTTAGCCTAAGTAAAGTATCTAGTGTGGGATTTCCTCCTTATAGTGGCAATCTTAACATATTGGTGAAAATTTGACATAAATATAGATTATTAAAGGGTTTTCATTAAATCCCTCCTATTTTATGCCCTCTACAAGAGAATCCTGGTGTACAAGTTACCTTAGACTCATAAGAGACACATTATATTCTAATTTAGTGTCTATATATATCCTATATTAGTAATGAGATATAAATTTTTACTACTAATCATGGTTGTTTAATAAATAAAATAAATAAATATTATTTACCTTATATTGAAACCTTCAATTATTTTATGTTCAATTACAATTCAATAATTTAATATTACACTTTCAAAGATAAAATAATTGATTATTAATAATTACACTTTAAAAATTTTGATTCTCCTTGATAAATAAAACAAACTATCATATCCATAACAATGTCTCAATTTTAAAAATTTAATGATACCTTAAATTATAAACTTCATTAATTTAAAAAACATCAAAAAAAATCTTTACAACATTTAAATATTTGAATTTTTTTACCAACTACTAATCAAATAATAAAAGTTCAAATTACTATTACTTAATAGAGTAAAATTCACTTATTGATTACTTGCTTACTATTTTAATAAAAATATCATAACTCAAAATTAACAAGAATCAAAGAGATAATTATCATAATAAACTTTATCAACAAATATATGTGCCAATTATTAATTAAAAAATTACCATTTAAAATAAAAGATTATTATCATGTGTCTATTACTACTTTACCATTGTCATTAGAGTATCATAAAATATATAATGGATATTGTAAATTAAAATTGTATAAATATAAAAGCAATGAAAATCTAAACTTTCTAGATGCTCTTTAAAATAGAAAATAAAGGATTTAAATCAACCAAAGTGTTCTAGAATGGATAGATATTTTATTATCCTAAATGCTACTTTGTTATTTAAGCCATTAAAGTATAGAAAATAAAAATTCAAGTGTCTTCTACCATTAAATTTTCAAATGTAAAACTACCACATTTTTTATAAAATAATTAAATGTAACACATCACCAAGAAAAATTTACCAAGTCCTTAATTAGCTTCTATAAGGTCCATTTTAATCTCTAAAATTGTATGTGTAATGTTTCCTATTAACATATGCATATATTTGAATATATAAGTAGGAGAAATTACAAAACCTTTTATATAACATTCTTTGATTCATTTCCTAGTGGTAACTTCATCTTTGACTATATTCAGTACTTTTCCACCATGTCCTTGTATGTTTTACAAGAAACCCATTTTACTCCTTTGCCTTATAGAGTGGGGATAAGGAACTAAAAATATAAGCCTTGGGTTTTGTGAGTAATAGAATCCAGTGTACTAACCATTTATTTATATTTTTTACTTATTTCATTCAAAACCTCTAAATAATGATTAAAAAATGTAATAACCATTTTTTAATTCAAACTTAGTGAATTATATTGAATTAATATTTTTATGATCTTCTTTAATGATGCCATTCATTTATTTTAATTTTATCAATTAAATCCTTCATTCTTTGAATTTATTTTGCATTAATTTTACTCAAGAAAAGTGTTCTTTTGAGCTAAAAAAACTAAAAACAACTCAATCAAGGTAGAATTAATATTAGATGATAATTTCCAAATGGATATTTTGATAACAAATAGATATTCTGAATTACCCTTAGCATGCTTGAATTCACCTTCTAGTTTTGAATTTATCTTCTTATATTTTTTAGTCTTCTGTAACCCAATCAACACTTACATCATTGAAAATTTTCAACATAGAGAGAGTATCATGTTTCTTTATTTTTTCAAATCAGCCCAAATTTGAGTCTGAATAGTCACGATCTCTCTTCCTCTTCTTTTCATATTACTTATAGTAATTTATTTTATTTTATTATCTTCATATTTTATCTCTAACTTAGGTTTTTAAGTGTTAACCATATCTACATTTTACCATTTTTATGTTCATATTCAAATCTCTACCTCAAATATCTATGACAAGGTGTGAAAAGATCTTCCATAACATTAAATTAGGGTTGAAGATTAACTGAATCTCTAACCATACCCTAATAAGTAATAACCAATTGGGATGACTCTAGGAATATGCTAGATGAAAAAGAAATAACATCATGAGGCAGACTAAATGATTGAGGTAGAATAGATGAAATTGAATACATTGTATTATTGATAGGGATAGGGGTTGTATTAACTATAATTGAATTAATAAGATTAAAAATAAATGGAATATGGGGAATAACATCATAAACAACATTAAATTTTTATAAGAAAGACTTTTGATACTAGGATTGACATGGTTTATCAGAGTCTTCACAAAATCATGCTTAAATATTGGAGCCAAACATAGAGACAATCTCAAAATTATTTCAAACATTGATAATATATTATTCCACACTCTATTTATAAATCATTCGAGACATACATATTTATATAGGAACATTATCCCTATATTCATATAGAACATATCTTCACTGATATCTCATATACTATCCCTATGATTATTCAAAACATGATATACAATATATTTTTATAACAATATATCTCAACATTATAGTATATTCTAATCTATTATCACAATATTATTATATAACAATATTCTAATAACTAATTACTAACCAAATACTAACTCATAAATATGTTATTTACCTCCCAATAAATACTGAATGTAACTACTAATGTAAAATATAATCCCTAATAAGGATTTCGTTAAACACATCAATAAAGGCATTATAAAATAAGGTAATTTATTGGTACTCACAATAGGGGTAACCAATTAAGACACTGAAAGAAAAACAAAAGGGCACAACATTAACTTCAAAATTATCTCCAAACTTGTAGAGTTATTCCCTATTAACAATTTTAGGAGTCTAGGCATCTTGAATTTCCTTCAAATTTAACATTTCCATTTTCCTAAATTCTATTAAAAGGATTACCTTTCTAACCCAGTCTAGTTTAATAATGACTTCTTGACTTTATACCACATACATTAAAACATCATGTTTGCTTGAGGTTGATGTTTATAAATTATTTTGGAATTATATAAAATGGAATTGAAGTACATTTAAATATTACTATGAGGATCACATGGCTATAATTTTGCTTCTCTAAAATCATACAAGACCGATTCCTCTCCAATTTTCCACATAATAAAATTTTGATAAATTTCTTCTCCCAAGGACATAGGTATAGATACTAAAATAAGGTCTTCATTATGTGAAAATGACAAGTTTGAAACACATATACCATGCATAAATTAAGCACTCAAATAAGGTCCTAATACACCATTCTTTCACACTTTCATGTTATCTTATGATTAAACCTTCATGTTCTGCTATTACATCTACAAGAACCTCACTATCTATTTATAACTTGTTAAACATCATGCATATATATCTTTAGAATCTCTACTCAGTCCACTAATACACAAGTTTGTTCTATCAAATTAAATCAATGACACGAGGAAATAATTAGTTAGATCCATATATAACCAAATCAAGGTATCATTAAAAATGG
Source organism: Torreya grandis (assembly GCA_037957365.1). Taxonomy (NCBI): domain Eukaryota; kingdom Viridiplantae; phylum Streptophyta; class Pinopsida; order Cupressales; family Taxaceae; genus Torreya; species Torreya grandis. Next base: position 2,615,765 of record JARHVA010000596.1, on the reverse strand, counting down.
ACTAAGAACTTATCTCATAAACATATATAAGCTTTTTTAAATTTATAAAATATACCCTTATCTTAATAATTTGTAAACCTATTAGTATGAGCACTCAAAATCTAGGTCTGAAGTACTCAAAATCCAAGTCAAAGTAAGCACTATCAAATATCAAAGCCACATCATTAGCTATGTACATATACCAAAGGAACACAATCTAATCATATGATGTGGGATACTTATTTGTGGATTGAATTCCCTCCTTGGAGTAGTAGATACATAGGTAATGGACAATCATTAGGTGGGGGTTATTTGGGTTAACTCAACCAAATACACTTCACCTATTTTTTATAGGTTTCTAGACCTCACAAGCACATATAGGGTTAGTGGCAAAGGATGTATACTTTTAGAGATATGCACATCATTAAAGTTTAGCATTACAAACATATATAAATAAAATATAGTCATAAGTGACTTCATAGTTACAATTCCTTGCTTCCACTTAGGTTAGTACTACAAACTAGGTCATTATTGATTGACGATATTGACCCAATCATGTGGAATTGACCAAATGAAGACAACAAATCAATTCCAAAAAATTTAAGAAATTATAAGAATGATTATCCCTAATTTTCATTTCTAAAATATAATCATATTTATAAAATTAACTAAAATATATAAATATCATGATCACTTTAGTACTTTCTATATTTAACATATTGCCCTTGTAAAATTAGAGAAATAAATCTTTGTCTTTTATATTTAAATGTATGTATGAATCTATTATATATTGATTTAAATTGAATTTAAAAGTTAGATATTAATTAGAGTAATTTCACACATTAATCCAAATTATGTTAAACATATTAGTGAACTTGTACACATATTGAACAATGTAAATCCCTAGGTTTTCCATTAGGGTTTCATCTTTATAGGGATTCAAATATTAACCTCAAGGTTTTATTTTTAGATTTGTTTTTTGATTAGTATTGTTGATGCCAATAAATGACACTCATCTCACATTTTGTTATCATATACACCCCTTCTATTTTTTCTATTGTTATAGCCCTCACCCATACATTTATCTATATTTCCATCCATGTTCCAAATGTTACTAATATGATATAAGTTAATGATTTATAGATGAAATAGTATAGTTTAATGGTTTATATATGGATTTAATAATAAGTATGTCTAATACATCCAAACCATAAGTGGATAAGGTTTGTGTATTTTATGATGACATACAGTCATTAGATAGATATACAATGGAAACATGGATCACTTGCAACAACTAGGAACAACTTGAAACCATTGGCTATTTGTTTATTGGCTATTATTGGCCATGACATTTGGTACAACATTGGAGATAAAAGTGTCCCACAATTTAAGGAGTTAATTTTATTCTATGAATATATGTACGAATAACTTTAATATCATATTCCTTCTCCATTTAATTTATTTTATTATCACAACAAAATATTTAATTATTTATACTATTATAATGTATTTATATTTTAAGGAAACCGTATATATTCATCTATAACCATTATATTTTAGGGAATATTTCGAATAATAATTATCTCCCCTATATACAGAGAAGAGATCAGATTACAAATACATTAGAAATAGTTAGTAGAGTTAATTAAGTTGAAAAGAGTGAGTTGGATTTTTTATAATTCTATAATTCTACTATAATAGATCCATTATGAATTAAATATATTTTAAAAATTCAAATTTCATATAAAAAAGTATGGAATTCAAGATCCAGTCTAATGAGGTGGACCACTCGCATAGATCTAGTAGATTGATTTCTTATTTGTTAGTATTAGTTTTATTTTGGTATTTCTTGTATCGGTATTTAATACTTAATGTTAAACAATTTTTATGTATGATTTAATATATATATATATATATATATATATATATATAATCATATTAAATTTATGTATATTTAAATCATCCAGTGTGGGAAGCTTCCAAAACAATTTTGATATCCATTTCATACAACTTCCCTTTCATGAAAGTGTGATTTCATTTCATGCCATTTCCTTTCTATAAGTGTGTTTCTATTATGAAATGATTAAGACCCCAAACTTCAAGAGATACTAGTGTCACACATATAGTTATAACATCTTACCAAATAAAATGAACCCTAGACTAAAAATTTAATGAAAAATAATTATCAATAAACCAAGTGGCTGCCTCATTTTCAATCATCGATCAGTGAGGTTATACATACAGTGATTAGACTACATTAGTTTAATTGGTGGTTTGATTTTGTTTGTCATTTTGGTGTTATTTTTAAGGAAGGTGTCAATTATTATAATATTGAGAAATGTTTGGCTAGATTTCCATTCTTTCCTAGAGTAAATTTATTACTTTCCTAGATTAATTCCCTACTATCTTATAGTTTTTTCAACCCTTATTATTAAATAAGATCAATCCATAGTATACGGTATTTCATGTAATGAAAAATAAAAATGACTTACAATAATAAGTTATATGGAAATTCATAAAAATGTTGAATAAAAATAACATGTAGAAATTAAACTTAAAAGTGGTTGTGAGGAAAATCATCTTATAGCAGTTGTCCACATCAATTCATAACTATTAATGCTACATTTAGATAATATGAACTAAATATAGTTTATTGGACACAATTTCATGGTGGATTAGAGATGGTAAAAATTGAGGAAAGTTTGTTTTTTAGAGAAGGATTTAAGGACCATGGAAGAATAAAAATTCACTTGGCTTTTGGGGCCTCTGCCCCTTAACCCTGCCTCATATTATGACAAGGAGTGATCCAAGGTCACTCACCATTAACCCCACTAGGGATGGCCTTTGGATCTCAAATAAAAATAAAAAAAATGGTGGGGGGATCATGATAATAACAAGGAACACTTTTATGACTATTATACCATGACATGAAATTCAATTTTTTTTATTAATGCATGTTATTTTGATAGTTGAACATGAGAATAAATTTCATGGATTCTATGAGAAAGAAAATGTTTCAAGATAAAGTGGTAGAAGAAAGGATGGATGTTCATATATTTGATTATTGTAAATCTAATATTGAGTGAAATTAGAAATATATATAGGAATATAAGGGAAATACATAAATTGGACATAATGGAAATGAAGGTGAACAAGACATATTTTTAGCTCAAATAGGAATGTGGTTACCAATATAGGAAAAACAAGGTATGCATAACATGTTATTATTATACAATTTGCATTTTTATGGTTATGTTTTTCCTTCTTATTATGTGCTTCATGCTTGGAGCTACACCCTACCACCATCTCAGAGTTTCATAAACCATTACCAATAAAAACCTATCCATTGGACTTATTATTAAGGATTATCAAGGAAAACACCACCCCTAAACTAATTTCCACTAAAAATGTTGGGTTTTATAAACAACCATCACAGGTTTTATTGTCCAAATCATCCAATAAACTAGCCCAACCTTTAGCTTAAAAATTAGTGAAGAATTTTTTCAATAAGTTAACCTACAAGCCTTTAGAATCTACTAGATTGATTGCATCATATAAGAGTTTATGATTGATGCTATTTTTTTTCCTTTGTTTAATTTTCACATAAAATTAAAAACAAACTATCTTAACCAATTTGCAATAATGGAGTGATAACACACCCCTACATACCAAGTAGACTCAATAGAGTTCTATATTCATCTAGGGATTGTAATAAAACACTTTACATAAATTATAATAAATATACCATCTCGAGGAATTCTTCAAAAAATTGATAAAATATTTTTTTCCAATAATGATCCAATCCTTGATCCCCCTCCATTCATAATTAAGATTACATGATGGGTAAAGTCAAAATCTTAGTATATTCTCCTTATGTGTCATAGAGAGAGCCTATTTTGGTTTTAGGTGATGCCAATCATGCTTCATAATTTTCTTGATGGGGATTCATATGGTAAATTTACACATACCTAAAATCTTCATGCCTTTGTCATGTAGCTCTCTTGTTCTTATTTTATTCTAACTCCCATTGATCTTTGTGACACAAAGTTCACACTTAAGAATTTCCAAATCCAACCTTTCAAGGTTATTAGTTATTCTTGGACAGTTTTTGATTATCTTCTTTGATCTAGACCTACAATTTTTATTCTCTTCATGTTCAGATTATATTGAGGTTCTTGGTTTGTAATACATGGGATCTTCTCTTCACTTGAACCAGGTATAATTTGCTTAACACTTTACATAGAGTCAAGAGACCCACAATCAGACCATCTTTGTAAGTGGAGTCTAATGTGATCTTGAAGACTTGATAAACATAGACACAATGAGAATTTTTTTTTAGTGCCACCATATGGTCTATGTATTAAGAAAAACTTACATCCTTTAAAATCCTCCACACTTCATGTTTTGTCTAAAATTATACCTTGTTATAGGTGATCTTTTTAGATAACTAATTATGCATGACTATATGCTTTCTCCTTAATCAAAAAAATCATATCATTAGAGTTTTATCCTTATCAAAGTGTGGAAGAAGTGTTTGGTTCATGCATATACTTAAGAAACCTTTGTAATTCTTAAAAATGATGAAAATCTCTCATCAAACCTTCATCTATGGTTTATTAGGGGTTTAAAATCAATAAGGATTCTTAAAAATCATTCATAGAGCCATGGTATCTAAAAATATATCTAGCACCATGAATTATGTCTATACATAATCCTTCACCTTCCCCATTATGCTTAAGAAGCCATCCAATTTGTCAACAAGTTTTGCACATAAGGTTTAAGATTCCTAAGTTCACTATGAATATAATTGGGGCCTAAAATATGTTTACATCCATTATAAATAGACCTATTTATGACTTGGAGAGTCATATATATGTTTACTATGATTTCTTAAAGCTTCTTTTCACCATTACTAACCTTAAGAAGGTTTACAACTTCATCTTTTCAATGCAAGTGAGAGGGTAGTATTCATATGGATTAGTTCTTTTACTTATCTATCATATCACCATGATAAATTCTTTAATTTGTGGTGGAACTTCATTATTTATCTTCCCAAGTGTGGAAAACTTATTCAACTAATTAGGAAGTCCTTATTCCTTCGAGAACCTAAAAACAAACTTGAATTTATAGTTTTAAGACTATTTTCTTATACTTTTTATCCACATGTATCAAGATTTGTAACCCAATAGGTGATCATGAGGTGTGTAAATTTCATTTATTTGGTTTAAAGTCATTTCATGTGAATTATTTTCATCAATATGGGCATTTACAATCTTCAATCTCTTTCAAAGGTTTCTTGGTAGTTTTGAGGTCTTCATCTTCTTAACGATTGTTCATAAAGATTTTCCCCATAAATGAATAAAAAGTACCAAAAATTTGGAGGGAATAAACCTTATAAATATCCCATAAATACATTTTTACCTATATACCTACTCTTCTAACTTCACACATGAGGAAGATGACCTTCTTGAGCTAGTAGACTTGTAGGTGTACATTTGAGATGATTGTTTCAAGTAAAAGGGTCTCCAAATTTATTTTTTTATTGTAAATGGTTCCTATGGGAATGATACATTCCATATAATGTTTTTAAGTGGTTATAAAAATTATTTTACGCTTTAATCCTCCTATAACTTGCATTAGCCCATGCCTAGGGTTTGTAAGCAATAGTTTTAACCCTAATGATCTTATTTGAATGGTTTATCTTTCAAAGAGGGTCAAAATAATCATAAATTATTCCAAAATGTTCTATACACTTATTATTAACTTCAAAACTTTAATTTAAACTTAAAATGTGCATCTTCTAGTCATGTTCATATTTTCATACTTGACACAATCGAGTTGGGCATGCATGTTCATATTTTATTTTTTCCATTTTGGCCCTAATGTTACCTTAAAGAAGTTTGAGTGAGATTAATGAGGTTTAATAAAAAATTTAAAACTTATTTTCAATCACCATTCATCTTTTAGAACACCTTATAGCTTTAACAACTTTCCTGCCATGTCAAGAGACAATAAAACAATGACATTTATTACCAAGATTTATATGCTCCATGGTTTCTTGTGTTGGTTTTGGTATTGTATGGATTATTATCACTATATATGATGTTTATAAATAATAATATTTCATCCATAAATATAAAACATGATATCAATATTATAAAATAGAGGTGATGGAGTTTTAGAGGCCACAAACTTCTTAATGAACTATTCATAGACCTCTTCCTCTCAAACTCAAAACTATTGTCATGAATTGGAAGGGAATAAAGTTAGTATCCTTCCCATAAGATACATTTATTTTATAATTCTCCTCTTATATGAACCAATTCTATGAAATCAACTCTTCTTCTATTGTATATGACTTAATAGAGATCTTAATTTGTTTTTTGCCCTTTTGGAACATGTAGCTTCTATTTAGGCATGGTTTTCAGCCTAAGAGACTGGAGGAGGTTATGGTAGGATCTTATAACTTGAATAAATTATTATATTGTTTGAATATACCTTATACAATGTTTAAACCTACAAAATATCATTCAAATGTGGCCTATTTTTCTATAAAACTTGTTCATTTGGAATAATGCCATGTTATTGTTATGTATAATATGTCAGATGTAGTATTTATTGGCTTGTAAAATGATATTTTAATGTATAAGAACCTATTTTTCCTACACTTCATACCATTTAATACCTTATGCTATATTTGGATGAAAAACAATGAATAAAACAAATTTTTAAAAGTGATTATACATTGGAAATGGAGGATTTGACACCTTGACTGAGTCTATGAGCATAATGTACAACATGATCTTTAACAAGTTCCAAATGTATTAAAGTACCTCCTTTGAATATCTCCACAAAATTTAAGTACATTTAAATTTTTGAAATAATGAGTTAAAAATTGTAATACAATGGAACATTAACCTTAATTTTTGCAAAAATACCTTAAACAATGATAGAACCTTCAACAATATTGAAGTCTTCATAGATGACCATGATAAGGGTACTGACCAAGTTTCATATCTTAAATTATTTACTATACTTTATTGAGACCTTTAACATACTTGATAGACATAGTGGAAAGACAAATTAAGGCCACCAAGGCATGACTCTCAACAAGACATTTAAAAGGCTAGGTGATTTAAGTACCTCATTTCAATAAACCCTAGTCAAGGGTCGCTAAATTAGCCAATATTTTTGGTGACCTCTAGGGATATTTTTCTTGATAAACATATATACTAGTAGCCTTTATATTCCATTAAGATATGGAGTCACCTATCACTCAATGAAATTTTTTATTTAGACCTTGAAAATTGACTAAAATACCTTAAAACAACTTGAGAGAATTGATAACACCTTCCAAACACACCAACAAAATAAATAATAGACATACTATGCCAAGAGGAATTTATCAAAAAGAAAACTAACAAATACATACAAGATGTGCTCAAAGTACTTAGAAGAAAGTAAAACCCTATTATACTATGCAAAACTTACCTAAAGTCATGTTCATCCTAGGTCAAAAGGAAAAATTTTGAGATCCTCATGGCATTGCATGAACACATTAGCATTTTATGGATGGGTTCCAACTAGATATTGCTCATAAAGTGAGAATTTTAACTTAATTTTTGAGATTTTGACCTATTCATGGTCTTATTTTTGGAAATCATTCCTATCTCCTTCATTTATTTACCTATGGACTGATATTTTAGGTTAAGAACAATGTCATACATTTCCCAAACGTGATTGTTTGATGAAAATAATGAAATTTCTACCATACTTAAAGGTTTATCTTGATTGATCGTGAAACATTGATTCAATTCTATTTATAATTCAGTTGGTGTACTTTGATTTGTGTTTTCATTCTTGCCTATATGAGATGTAGGTCCACTAAGTACCTAAAATTAAGGAACAAAATGATGGTGTTGTTTCCATAAGTCATTGGGATTTTCTTCTTGTCTTCTTGGAGGGAGAACAACTTCAATAACATATTTATTTTTCCCTATGAGGATTGATGACTTATTAAAGATCAAAAACTATTTTTAAATGGTAAGGTACTTTTACCACATGCCATAAAAAATTTATTGTTCCCTACTTTGGGATTATTGATGTTCACTAAGAATCCACACATATTATTTTTTGTCTATACTTATCTCATGTTTAGGGCTATTACCTTGTGAAACCACTGATGTAATCTCACTAGCTATTGCATTTTGTCTTTAAATCCTTCATCAAGATCAAATCCATGGTTTTTTTCATTCTCAAGGTCTTTCTCTATTACATTAAGTGGTATTTCCTCAAACAAGGTGATGTCTTCTTCTTATGAAATTGTAATTTCATTATGTATACTATGATACATTACTTCTAAAACAATGTGAACCTCCTCATGAACATAATTATTTATTTTCATATCTTCCTTAAAGGATTTGGAGAGACCACCTACTAAAAATGTATCATTAGTTTCTACAAGACATGTACCCAAACTAGTACCTTACATGAAAACTAGAAAAATCTTCACAAATTCCTCTTGGCCATGATATCTTGCTTCAAGCTTAGCTTCCTCTTTGTCAAAAGTGTGCCAAAAAGACTAATTTTATTCCTTTTATCTCAAATCTGATAAGATGGTATAATGAGGATTGTTAATGATTATTTCCTCAATAAACTCACTTAAAAGATTCTCTTCTTTCCTAGATGATCTTCACTTGCCTTATTTACAACTAGTCCTCATTCAAAAAGGGATATGGTGGGAGGGAAATAAGGTCCATTTGGTTGAATAGGGAATTATGGGCTGATCTTGAATTGGCTTTGGGGTTGAAGAGGCACTTCTAAAAATTGGGAATTTTGGGGTAATGGGATTATTGAGGAGTTCTTGGGGAGGAATAAATATGCTTGTGCTAAGGTTTTTTCATTCTTCTCCTTCCACTCAACAATCAACCTCTCAGATTATGATATTCTTTAATATTTATGAATAATTCCAACTTGAGAGGTGGGTGAAGAATTTATACAACTTGAAAACTTCTTTGGTTTGAATTATACAACCCTTTCCTCTTGCTAATTTTGAATTGGTGTGCAAGGAGTGGTCCAAGAAGGCTTCCATGATTGAAAAGTTTGAGGCTATTGAGGAAGAATTGGTGGAATTTTTATAGGAATAAGCTATTTTAGAGGGTTAAGAGTCAAAAATATTTTAATTTTAAAGTAATTATATTCATTTGAAAGACCTTGTTTAAAAATAAGGATAGGAAGAAGCAATTGAGGTTTGGATTAAATTCCTTGTGCTCTCTTGGAAAGTTGATGCATTTATTCTTTTTTAGCCTTATTTCCCCTAACTAAACATTATTCATTATATCTCTCCCATGATCTTACCTCTTGTTGGTAAATATACACATAATCTGAAAGTTCTTCTTGGTGCCTATTGTATTCCTTTTCCCTATCATTCTCCATATATTATCTCTCAAAGTCAAGTCTAATTTATTTCATACTTTTTTTAAGTTGATTAAGAAGAATATGGATTTTCCAAGGTTTATTGGAAGCATGAGTAGGGGTGGGAGGGGGGTAAGTGTCATGGAAATATTGGTATCTTGATAGTTGAAGCCTACTTGAAGTGAAGCCACAAAATTTCTCAACTTGATATGTGTAGTCATATAAAATGTGAAAATTGGTAACTTGAGTGTGGCTTGTGACACCCAACCTATAGGTCCTTACTTTCTCTTATGACCCTCATAGGTATCTTTTTACTAATGCCATGTCATCCATAGTCTTCTAGATAGTGATTCCACCTCTTCTTAGCAACATTTCCAATGATGATTCCATGCCCCTAGGTCCCATACCCTCAATAAAATAACACCCAACTTGGACTATAGTGTTGGACCCTAGGGTGTCCATTTTTGGTGCTCTTGTCCAAGTGCATTTTTATCACCAATGGTCATTACCTTTCATTTATTATCCTCATTCTTGTTAGCGTAAAGCTAATACATTCAAACCATGACCAATAGATCCCTATAAAATCCCATTCAAAGTTCATTTAGAAGGGTTTGACAATTATTACAAAGAAAACAAGAATACAAACAAAACCACTAAGATATCCTTCCCTATTCTCTACATATAGCCAACCAATACTATTATAAGCTTATTCAAATCCTTATACTAGCCCCTAGCCACATCAAACATACCCAGTTTATCATTTTTCATCTTCATACACATTATTACATAAAGCACATCAAGGGGGCAAACTACACATGGCTTGATCCCTCTTAAAAGTATTAGTATGTAGGTAGTGTGCCCACACAAGGGGTGTGGATACATGTTCAGTAGATATTTCACACACTAACCCCACCTCTTTTTTAAAGTTGGTTAAAAGCATAATGGAGTCTAGGGTTTGAAGACTAAATCAATTTTACAAGGAGTTTTGTAGACATCCAATAGTTGAAATGTCATAGATAGGCTCACACAGACACAACAAATAAACCCCAAAAACTTAGGTCTCTTAGATAATAGTAGTAAAATAGGACTATAATATCTAACCCTAGGGTGTTATATTTTGACACTCCCATCTAATCATAAAATGAAGGCTAGATACTAGTTTGTGACACTACCTTAGTCTTGCATAGTAAATTCCAGATCCTACATCAACTGTCTTAGTTAATTTCCATCTAAATCTTATTTTTTATCCCTTATTAATATTTTAGAAAGATTCAAATTATAGTTAAATTATACAAATCAGTAACTTAATTATTTCTATATTATTTATTGGTTTAATTAACTTAGACCCTTAACTAAATTAGGAACAATACTCTAATATTCATAAAATTATTAAATCATTTGGTGAACTCGACTTACTTCAAACATGTATAAAAACCCTAGAAATCGTAGGCTAAATTTCCTACTAATTTTTCCTATATTTTTCTAATTTCTTACTTACATAATAAAATTATAAATTAGCATTAATTTTTGAAATTTTGTATTAATTTTAAAATAATTTTCTTTCAAACCCTAGTTTCCCATACTAGGTCCCAATATTTTCCCATTATTTTTCCTATATTTTTCTTATTTTTTTACCTACATAATAAAATAAAAAATTATCATTAAATTTTAAAATTTCAAAATAATTTTATTTCAAACCCTAGTTTCCCATACTAGGTCCCAATATTTTCCTAGTTTTTTTCCTATATATTTTTTTAATTTTTTACTTTTATATGTAAATCAAAAATTTGCATCAAATTTTAAAATTCCTTATTAAATTTTAAAAAATAATTTCATTGAAAACCCTAGTTGCATGTACTAGCTCCTATTTTATTTTTGAGGTATCACCTTACATATTTATGAGCTTCGTATCCTTTTTTTATTCCTATTCTAGTTCCTTGTTTATATTATATCTCTTTAATCCTTTATTCCATTATTCAAGTTATTATCCTTATGCCACTTAAGCTCCTTTCAACTCTTCCTCTGAGATGAAGTGCAAGACTTAATGGCAACCCTCTTGAATTCACCCAAATTCTTTCAACCCAACAATATAACATAGATAAACAATTAGATCAAATTCTTGCTATACATTCTACACATCTAGATTACACCATTTTCAATGAGGATAATTTTGACAATGAGCAATATGAGAATAAAAATGATGATACAAACATTGATGTTCATGACCCACCACGTCAGATTCACGATACACTTCCACCTATTATTCTCAATAAATACTTGATCCTAAAAAGTTTATGAGAAGGACTTAGGGAATAGCCCCAAGATCATACTCTTATCTTGAAATCTATCATGGAAATTAAAAAGGCTAAGCAAGTTGATTCTTCCATTCTTTCAGAGCAACTAGTTGTAAATGACACTACAAGAGCAACTATGTCTCAATAACCCCCTATAACAGCCCAACCTACCTCTACGCCACCACCATCTAAAACTAGTACATCTCTATCTCTTCATATGGTAGCCCTTATGCAAGATATAATATCTCTTCAATATAAAGTGATACATCTTGAGAAAAGTGCCTCTAAACCTACATAGGCTTTGGATTCTTTTGCTCTACTGCATACACCATTGGCACATCACATTGCTTCTACACCATTGCCATAAGGTTTTGTTCAACCCAATCTTACTCTATATGATGGAAAGGGTGATCTAGAGACATATTTGAGATATTTTCACATATTATGCTTAGACTATGTGCCAAATGGCTAGCTACTTACCAAGTTATTTCCATAGAGTCTAAAGGATTATGCTTTACAATGGTTCTATAGTCTATCAAATCAATTGATAAACACATTAGATCCTTTAGCTAACATGTTCCTAGCTCATTTTATCATTACCATTGATGATAAGGTTTCATATTCCAAAGTTACACAATAAAATAAAGATCAAATTGGCATCTTATAGATTATGTTCTTTGATATAAGACTATTCTAGCTAAGATGACTAGCCCTATGGCCGATCAAGAGTTAGAAGATATCTTCAAACATAGTCTTCTACTAGATTTACATGAATCAATAATGTTCAAAAGGTTCTCTTCCTTCACTAAATTATGTCACACACTAAAGAAAAGGAAATTCAAAATTATTTCAATGGGCAAACTCAAGTACACAATTATATCAAAAATAAAAAAACAAGAGTAATAATAAAATCCTATACAAAGTCAAGGTTAATGATAGTAAGATTTAGAATCAACCTATAGTTAATGTAGCTTCTGAGCCCCCTTAGCATGTGGTTTTATCAGCACCTCCTCGGTGAACCTTTACTAATATACTAGTTCCTCTAGCTAGAGTTTTACAATAGATTTTGGATTGTAATATCATATCTCTCCCTCCTATTTGGGAAGTTGATCAAACAAAGACTCTTCCACGGGGATATGATCAACATGTATTTTAAAAATTTCATAGGGCACCAAGCCATACAATAAATTGATGCATCAGTTTGAGACATAATATATAGGACTTGATAGATGGCAATGTTATTAATCTTAGAACTTTAGTTGATCCTACTCAAGAAAATCAAACATAGGATAAAGCTTTGAAAATATTCTCAGATCCTTTTTTGTAGAATTCTAAACAAGATACAAGGGACACATTAGGGGTTCACCATGCATATCATGTATATCCCCCACCAAATACATATAGGTCACCTTTTATTGAGTTACATCCTTTAAGCAAAAATGATTGGTGTATGCAATTCTAGAGTTATAGCTAGAGCTTCCATCTCCTTCTCAGAGCAGGGAATATTTGAGAATGATTCAGATTATCATGCACTCTTTATCATAGCTTACATTCATAATCATCTTATTTATAGTTTTCTCATAGATAATGGATCCAATGTGAACATGTGCACTATGACATTACTATAGCATTTGGGATATTCAAATTAGGATATTACCCTGACAAACATATTTATCAATAGATTCAGTGGGAATGTATAGAGTTCATTGGGTGAGATTTTACTTCATCTATAGGTTGGTCCAACACATGTGGCCAAACCACTTAATATTATTCCCAGTGTAGGATTTTTTGATATATTACTTGATTGACCATGGATTTAGAAACTTTGAACAGTACTTTCTATAGTTTATAGATGCATGAAATTCATTCATGCTAATCAGGTTATTATAGTTGGTGAGATTTCATATGAGTTACCACTCCCCACTTTAGATCCATCTTCTATAGTGAAACAAGCAATTTTAGTTCAATCACAAGTTTCAATTTCTCCACTAGTTTAAGTTCTTCCTCCAGTTCAGATTTAGACATAGTTGAGTCCTCCATCACTAATAAAGAGAGTTCATACACTTCCATAGAGATCTCTTTTAGAGTAATCATAATTTCAATATTTTAGGTAGCTTCGAGATATACTTTTCACACCCATGGTATTATTATTGAGGTCTCATGTCTCTACATATAGAGCACAATTTCAAGGAGATTCTCCTACTACTAGATGAGTTCCTAAGAGCCCTACAGTTGCATCCACTTCTTAGAGTTATAGGTAGACCCCATATTTACTTTTTACTTTAGAGATTTTAGATAATTTATCGCATATATGGATTTCAAATCCATAATCTTAGCCCTTTCACCATGTTTCATGATCATGTATGATCCCTCTCCTCGATATAAGACACCATGATAGGGATTATCCCATGAGACTCATTGGTTAGTATCATCTCTTCTCAATATTTCTTATGCATATTCTTCTCATGATTGATTATACATAGTTTATATAAAAATACCAAAAAACATTCAAATATATCAAAAATACAAAAACATTCAAATATTTGAAAAATACAAAAACATTCAAATATTTGAAAAATACAAAAACATTCAAATATTTAAAAAAACATCAAAAATATTTTAATTGCATGCATTATCCATGATTTACATTTATACTACCATGTGAGACTTACATTTTTGTTCTATGCTATTTGTTTTTGATTTATCTACATTACCATGCTTTACTTGATCTTCTTTGAGTGTGTGCGGTGACTTCTAGATCCTTGATTACTTCACATTTCCCATTGAGTGGGCATCGTACTTCTACATTCAAGACACACATAGATATACATACCCATTGGGGGAATCTTCCACATAACTACACTATCTAGGTATGTCATTCCTACACAACACCATCTATTTAGCATGATGATGTACATTATTTACTCATTTACATAGATTACTCTATCAATATTCACTAGTATATAACACTCATGTGTTTCTTATCATATACATAGTCTTGTACTCTATGTTTTGCAAACTTTCACTTATTATTTTTGAATAATTAGATATGAATGTATTTCTATTATTTACATGCTTTCCTTTCTTGCTTTACATAGCTAGATTGATTGCATTTCTTAGTTCCTATGTTGTCTCTTGTATTTGCCTTAGGAAATTTGCCAATGTCCTTTAATTCTATTCATGTGTGTTCTTTAGGACATTTACTAGTGTCCTTTGACTATACTCTTCTATGTGCCTATGGCCCTTATGCCAACCATGCTTGTTTCAATTGTATGTGTATGTGGCATTTAAACATGCCTTGTATGCTTGCTTTCTAGTTTGAGTGACATGTTCCCATATCCCTTATTTTCTTGGCCCCTTGACCATTATTGTATAATTTTTGCCTCTTGATTTGTGTTCTTGTTGTTTGATTTCTTTTAAATTGTTTGCAATGCCATGATCCACATCATGCATTATCATAATTTTTTGGATACCATGATGGACATCATGTTCCATCCCTCCTTGCAAAATACCAACTAACAACTAACCAAACTTTATTTTTTAATTTAGTACATTGCACATGCTATTAAGTTTTTATATATATCTAGGCATACCCTTATTGATTTAACAATCTTTCATTACAAACCATGTTATATCTTGATATATTTTGTTGATTATCATTTCTATATCATGTGTCTTTTCAACATAACACACTTGCAAGGATCTTTCTTCTGAGGGAAATCATGACAGGGTCTTCATTCCTACCCTAAAAAGATGGGGTAAAAAATAGGGGTTTTTTCACATAGATTAGAACTCCAAATAGTAAAAAAAAGAAGTTTTCAAAACACCCAAAATAATAACCAAACATCAAACCAAGCATAATAGACCAAGCAAATAGTGACAATTTGGAACAGTCATTAGATTTAGCCTAGGACAATAGCATTTAGATTGGACTATAGTATTGGATATAAGAGTGTCTATTTTTGGCACTCTTGTCCAAACAAAAAAAATGGTTTTCTAGAAATAAGCAGAAAAGCAGGTTTAGCTATAGTTTTGCACATCCAAACCAATTCAAAATACATAAGTTTCAGTATATTTTTTCTTAGAAAATCTAGATATATGGGGAATCATGTGTGGAATGATGGCTCTCACTTCTAGTTTTAGATAGGGCAGTTGGTATAACTTTCAGATCAAAATCCATGTTTTAGACACTAGTGATTAGGGACAATATGTGAAACACATTTGTCTTCTTTCCTTTTCAAGTTTAGTATATTACCCAAAAATTTTGAGTAGTTGTATGCCTTATTCCATATATAGGAGGTTGGAATCATTTGGGAGTGTTTTTCATACAAGCTAGACCTCCACATTTCAGAATGGGTTTCACATAAGCCTAGTGCCTAGTTTTAGAGTAGCTTTCATACAAGCCTAACCTCCACCTTTTGAAGTGGCCAAGAGTGGCCTAGTTTCTAGAATACATTAATCTATCCATGCCACATTATTAGATTAAAAATAATTCATGGGATTTAGGAACCATCTCATATGACACACATTTCATACTATTATCAATTCATAGCTTCACTTCACTGGGCAATGATGGATCTAAAGGACTAGATAGCCTTTGTATTCTTAAGCCACCTACGTAAAGGGATTAGAAACATATTATAAAAATTGATTGACACATGCATGATTATGTATCTTCATTGAGTAGATGATGATGGAGCTAAAGGACTAGCCTTTATATTCTTGAGCCACTCTCAAGGAATTGAGCTCTCACCTCTATTCATGACATTACTCTTGGCATAGCTATATACACCCTAAATTAGTCAATCAACCACACATATCATGTATTTTCATAGTCATTTCATAAGAGACTCTGACTAGAGAATATGAGCCTTGTTCCCATTTATCCATGTCTTTCATTTTAATCATCTTGGTCTTATTTCATGCTTTAGTCACCTTTCTGCATATTACCAGTCATCCATAGACTTCTAGAACCTCATTCCACCTTAGCTAGGTTAGATTTCCCATTCTTATTCCATCTCCCTAGGTCCTAATCTTATAGGATAGGAGAACTAGGATTGGACTATAGCATTGGACCCTAGGGTGTTCATTTCTAGCGTACTTGTCTAAGGTTATTTTAAGTTCCAATGGTTAGTTTCCCTTGATTAATGAGTATAATCCCATTTCTTTACTTCATACTTAAGTTTTTCAATGTCAGCCTAATGTGAATCAAGATCCCAAATTTAAAATAAAGATTCTCATATATAAAGTAATATATAAGGAGTTTTATATCTAGCACTTACTACTTTTGCACATTACATAACTAAAAAAATTAGTCAATAATATAGTTCAACATTATACATCACACATAGACTTTCATGCTTGATCAAGGAAGGCCCTAGATGATAATGTTCATTCTTACATCTATCGTGCATGTTTATTATGAATTTTTCCTAAGGGAGAACTATATTTGATCCAAGACCCTAGCTTGAGGGTTAATGTAGGCAACAACTAGGACAATAAGGGTTTTAGATCATGCAATCATACTTCCCTCAACCTAGTTTTACCCCCTTATAATTTTGATCTATTTTTTGTTTCGTGTGTAGATAGACTCAAGGTTTAGATATTTATATGTACCTATAGTGATCTTTATTGACAATTCAACCTCTAAAATTTCATACATAAGCTTACATTGAGACAACAGATAAAACCCAAAAAGCTAAGACCTTTAAGACATTAGTAGCAAAAAAAGACTGTAGTGACAAACACTAGGGCATCCTATTTTGATGCTCCTATATTTTCAAAAAATGAAAGCCACATCTAGATTTGTGACACTATCCTAGTCCTATGTACCATATTTCAACCCTTGAATCATCTATTTTAGCTTATTTTTCTAGATAAGTTCACTTTTCTTATGCAATTAATTTGATGGAATTGATAAATACTTGTAATTTGTTGTATTTGATTGGATTTTCCCCCTTACTCTAGACCCTTTATTGTTTAGTAACTAGACCATATTTTTCCATAAATAATAAAACATTTGGTGGACTCAACTTAATTTAAACAAATCTAAAACCCTATGTACCCTTAGGGTTTTTATTTCATATTTTTGTACAAAAATTCAATTTCAAAATTCTGATTTTTGTTTAAATTTTTATGCATTTATCTTGTTCAAATTTATTTGAGAATTTAAATCATATCCATAATTTTCAAAAATTCTAAAACCCTAGATTTTCAAACTAGGTCCTTAAACCCCAGTATTTCATTCCTCGTAATTTTTAGAAAAATATTTTAGAATAACTATAGCTGCATCTAACACATCTAAAGGTAATGTTGCTAAATCAACCTCAGTAGGCCTTTTACGAGCTCCTTCCCTCACTGGTGTTTGTGCACTCCTCACCCACACCCATGCTGCTATGGGGCACATGTTGTGGTACCCCAAATTGTCTAGTCATGCACTCATACTGAAAGTACTCATATAATCCAACCTAACGGTCATGTAACCAACAACTGAACCTCATATACTAAAACTATACTCCATCCTTATCCCACATAAAAAATCCTCTATAGGGGCTCTATATGATATCATAAGCCACCAATCTATCTAAAACTCATATATAGTGATTTATCCCAAGAGACTAGATATCCAATGTACTCATCTACCACTCCCTAAATGGTTTTGGGTATGCCCACTCTAGCCTAGGTAACCCAATTAGATGCACAACTACAATGTGCTCATAAGATGAATATTAAAATAAAGTAGTTGCACTCACACCACCACTAAAATCCTCTTGAGTAAACTTGTAAAGATCCCTATATAAGTGGGCAACAATCATCCTACCCCATGAGAACATAGTGCCATACACCTCCACACTATGCATGATCTTATGCATCATATATGAAATTGACACCTCACTCCCATACATAATAGTAAACAAATATAACAACATGACCAACCACTTCCATAGACATAAAACACTAGACTATACTATAATTGATAACATCACATCACTATCACTACCTCTCTGATGTATACCTAAAGGTACACTAGAAAAATACAAGGATACATGATTAATAACATCAACACCCATGTCATCTTGTAATGTCACCTTCTATCCACTAACCAATAAATGCAAAATGTAACACACATCCTCAAATGTCATATAGGAAACTAAAAAGTATATGTATTTGAATTCCACCTCTCACATACGGTAGAAATCATATACCTATCCCAATGTACTCTGCCTAAGTCACATACATGATCTAACCCTACCCTATCTATGATATCTCTCTCATTAGTAGACAATGGTAACGTCCTCATTATCTCCATCACCTGACCTCTATGAAACTCTCTCATCCATACCTTACCCTAAAAAACACCAAAAACCAACATATATATATATATATATATATATATATATATATATATATATATATATCAGTCAACCATGCCAAACTAAATAGTCAAGATACATAACATTAGGTAATAATAAAAATCTTAGAAAACTAAGCCTAGTGGATAACAACACTATAATAAGGACACCAATGTTGGATAGGAGTTCTAAAACTTTGACAACAATGTTAAACCCTAGATAGAAGTGCTAAATCCTAGATAGGATTACTGTAACTAGTGGAAATTATCCTAATCTACTTTAAAAGGCCTCAAAACATAAAAAATATGCTTCCAAATAGGCAAAAAATCATGCATTTTAGCTACTTACCAGGGTAATATCACCACTAGCCTAAACCTAGGCTACCAACTGCTCAAACTAGGTCATGACATGTGCTCATCTCCTCGGCATAGTTCTCACTCTAGAGCTCTAAATCTCAAACTAGTCAATGTACAAATGAATCAAGAATAAATCTAAATTTCCTATATCAAGCAACTTTTTCATCCAAATCAAAATACCATTT
Organism: Torreya grandis; assembly: GCA_037957365.1. Taxonomy (NCBI): domain Eukaryota; kingdom Viridiplantae; phylum Streptophyta; class Pinopsida; order Cupressales; family Taxaceae; genus Torreya; species Torreya grandis. The sequence continues at coordinate 2,596,185 of JARHVA010000596.1, read as the reverse complement.
TACCCATAACTAGAGCCCTATAACTTAGTTTTACAAACTATTTTATTCCATAAAATCATGAAAAAAATACATTTGACATCACGCAAGCCTTGATATATTACTAACTCATCTACCTACTATGTCACACACATATTTATACCTCTCTTATACCTAGACATACAAATTGGTCCTAACTAATCAAAAACTCATTCAACTTTCAAATAAGTCAATCTAATCAATCAAACAACTTCTCAATCAATTTAAACTATACTAATTTTGTTTCTATCATTATGCCACTAGTCATAAATTTTAGCTTAAACTCCTCTATCACAAGATCTCATCCCTATCCCAAAAAGGGGGCATTATTCCTACCATTTTCTATTCCTATAGTTACCCAACATGTCTATCCACTCTCATAGATGGATACACCATGGTCCTTATACCTCTACTACTTAGATTATCTAATTTAGCTTAGATTGATCAAGATATATAGTGATTTAGATTACATGGGGCACTCAATATTAATTAGGACATTAAGAGGAACATACCTTTAGTTTATAGATACATAGACTATTTAGATATAGTGGTCCAAATCATATGGATCCATAGTGATTATATCTTAAAAATACATAGATTAGTTTGATATAATGGTTTAGATTATATGGATTCACAATGACTTCAATATATATTTAGATTCATATACCATATTTGGGGGCATGTATGTACTACATGTCTCACATATATAACTTCATACAACATGACATAGTTATAGGAATAGATAGTAGATTATAGGTATATTACAAAGCATAGTGTTTTGATCTCTAGTTTTTCACATGGGGAATGACACAATAAGACATAACACATGTGTTTATATGGACTATCAGATTATACATATGCATCACTCACATACCATATTCAGGGGCATGGAAAAGATGTTCATATTCTTCATCATCTAGGATTATACAAATTGGATTGACAAGACATGTCATTCTCTTCTTGTACATTTACTAGAGTTTTAGATTATACCCAACTATACCTAGGTTGTCACTAGTTTGGACCATATGATTGACTATAGTGGTTGGTCCTTTATATTACCCAAACCCAGACTACATGAGTTTGTGGGATAGAGGATAGACATTGATTTTGGCCCTCTAAGAATTTCTTAGTTCTAGTTTAGATTATTTAGAGAGGGGGCATAATAGATTTTGCTCTTCATAGCATACATATTATATACACACATTCTAGATTAGATGATTTTATATGGGATAGAGTATAGACATTGGTTTTGGGCCTCCAAGAATTTCTCATTCTAGTCAGATTCAAAACACAAGACAAGCATTGCCTTCCTTCTCCATGTTATATGGATTCCATTTCTAGAATTAGTACAGGGGGAATCCATTTAAGGGATTCCTTCTTTCTCTAGGCACTATTCAGTCCTCCATCCACTTCTTTGTATAGGAAGTGAGTTGGACCCTTTTGTAGCACATTCATCTCCACATAGGTAGGTTTAGGTACACATTTTCTTTTCTTTATTTTAATCTAGTGCTTCATTTCATTACATCAATATAATAAAGGGGGGGGAATGTATACACCCTAAATTGGTCAATTAACTACACATATCATGTCTTTTTTACTCCTTTCATAGGAGACTCTGAATAAATAATATGAGCCTTGTTCATATTTATCCATGTCTTTCATTTTACTCATTTTGGTCTTATTTCATGTTTGACTCACCTTTTTGCCTATTATCAGTCATCCATAGACTTATAAAACCTCATTCCACCTCAGCCAAGTTATATTTCTCATGTTTATTCCATCTCCTCAAGTCTTGAACCTATATGATAGGAGTGCTAGGATTGGACTACCACACTAGACCCTAGGGTGTCCATTTCTAGTGCTCTTATTTGAGGTCATTTTAAGTTCCAATGATTAATTTCCATAGCTTAATGAGTCCTATACCTTTTCTTTGCTTCATACTTATGTTTTCTAATGTTGGCCTAATGTGAATAAAGATAACACAATAAAATTAAAAAGTCTCCTATATAAAGGAATACATAATGCATTTTATATCGAGCACTTACTACTATGGCACATTACATAACTAAAACAATTAGTCAATAATATAGCTCAGCATTCTACATCACACATAGACTTGCATGCTTGATTAAGGAAGGGCTTAGGTGAAAGTTCATTCTTTCATCTACCATGCATGTTGATTATGCATGTTCCCTATGGGATAGGTACATTTGATCTGAGACCGTAGCTTGAGGGTTAATGTAAGTAGTGATCAGGATAGAAAGGGTTATAGATTACGCAATCATACTTCCCCTATTCCCCCTTATGTTTTCTATGTATTTTCTATTTCATGTGTGTAGATAGACTTAGGGTTTGGATATTAAAATGGACCTATAACAAGGTATGTTGACATTCAACCTCTAAAATTTCATACACAGGCTCATAATAATACAGTGGACAAAACCTAGAAAGCTTAGATCTTCAAGATAATATTGGTAGAAAAGGACTATAACATCAAACACTAGTGTGTCTTATTTTTACACTTTTATATTTTTATTAAAAAAAAGCCAAAGCTAGATTTGTGACACTATCCCAGTCCTGTGCAGTATATTTCAACCCCTAAGTCATTCATTTTAACCTATTTTTCTAGATAAGTTCACTTCTCTTCTTATGCAATTAAATTGATTAAATTGATAAATACTTGTAATTTCTTATATTTGATTAGATTTTTACCCTTAATCTAGACCCCTTATTATTTAGTAACTAGACTCTAATTTCCCAAAAATAATAAAATAATATCACATACCCAGCATTACTCAGCATCATTTAGCATTACTCAACATCACAATAGGTTCTATATTGGTATGTGTACTTGGTGAGGTGTATTCATTCCTTTCTCTTACTCTCTTTCTTACCTATTTTTACATGTTCTTATTTTAGATATAGTATATCTAGTAGGAACTAATCTACTCTTTGTTTTCTCTTATAAATTTACAATTCACAACATGCTCTCTCTATTCACACCCAACATCATACAACTTCATGAGCTTCACCCTTGTAGGTAAGTTTAGGTATGCTTTCTATTTTTCCTTTATCTTAGTATTTTGATTTGATAAATTAGTATAATAAAAGGGGGGGGGGAGAATTTAGTCATATAAAATGTGAATAATGGTAACTTGAGTGTGGCTTGTAACACCTAACCCATAGGTCCCTCTTGCTTATTCTCATAACCCTCATAAGCATCTTTTCACTGATTTTCAGTCATCCATAACCTTCTAGATAGTGATTCCACATCATCTAGGCAACATTAATAGTTATGATTCCATCCCCTTAGGTCTTTTACCCTTAGGAAAATATCACCCAATTTAGAGTATAGCATCAGACTCTAGGGTGTTCATTTATGGCACTCCTATCCAAGTGCATTTTTACTATTAATGGTCATTTCCTCCTAGTTCTTATCCTCCTTATTTTTGGCATAACATAAATACATTTTACCCATGACCAATAGATCCATATAAAATCTCATTTTAATTTCATTTAGAAGTGGTTGGAAATTATTAAAAAGAAAGAAAAAATACAAGCAAAACCACTAAGGTAATCTTCCATATTCTTTACATACAACTAGCCAATACTATTACAAGCTTATTCAAATCCTTTCACCAATCCCTAGCCACCTCAATCACACCCAATTTATAATTTTTAATCTTCATAAACACTATTACACAAATCACATCAAGTGGGAAAACTACATATGGATTGATCTCTCTTTGAAGTATTGGTATGTAGATAGCGTGCCCATATAAGGGGTGTGGATACATGTTCAATGAATATTACACACACTAACCCCCCATATTTTTAAAATTTGGTAAAAAAAATAATGTATTATAGGGTTGGAAGACTAAATCAACTCTATAGGGAGTTTTACAAACATCCAATAGTAAAAATTTCATAAGCAGGCTCACACAAACAGTGAACAAAACCCAAAAAGCCCAGGTCTCCTAGAAAATAGTGGTAAAAGAGGACTATAACATCAGACCCTACAGTGTCCTATTTTTTTCACTCTTATAAAATAATAAAATAAAGGCCAAATCCTAATTTATGACACTATCCTAGTCATGCACAATAAATTATAGACCCTACAACAACCATCTTAGTTAGTTTCTAGCTAAGTCTTATTTTCTCTCCCTTATTACTATTTTTAGAAAATTTGAATTAAAATTAAATTATAAAAATTAGCATATTAATTATTTACATATTATTTATTTAATTAACTCAAACCCTTAACTAAATTAGGAATAATACTCTGATATTCCCAAAACTGTTAAATCAATATAATAGATATAAGGGTATAAAGGATGCATTTTTATAAAATAGAGGATGAAAATACATACCAATTGATTATATTTAATTAATTTGACTACATAAACTAGATGTAAATAAATTGGAGTCACCATTGGTGTTTATGGAAATGTGTCTAAAGGCTGATATGTTGAAGGACAACACCAAAAAATTATTTAGTAGATGAAATTCTTGTCTCATTAGGCATGCCAAAAATTGTTGTCACTTTGATTTTCACCCTTTGAGGATGTGTTTTAGGTATCTTCACCCAATTTAAAATATGGGAACTCTATAAGGCTATGGGTGTCCTATGACTAAAGAGAACCTCCAGAGAGGGCTTACTCCCTTGATGCTACACCTAGGCTATCACTACACCTACTTAAGTGTAATGAAAAAGGAAGGGATAAAAAATCAAAATAAAAATAAAACAAGGTGATGCACTAAATTATTTGATATTATCCACTAATTTTAATGTGAATAATAGACCATGAGACTAAAATACATATATAAAACTACTAAAATGGCCTTCTTACATAAATATTTCAATATGGAGGTTATAACTAATACATAAATCAAGAGGAATGATCAAGAATTATAGAAGAAGACATTAGTGAAGGTTTTACACACTTAACCTTTGCAAAACTACTTGACACGCACCATATGGCTTGAAAAAGAGACTTTAAACTACATAAAGGTGAGAAAATGGGACAAAAAACCAAGGAAAACTGAATCATCACATGATACGATCAACCACTCATGGTACACACTAAAAAAGGTCATAGGATAAGGTAGAAATCAGTCATCTATTGATTCACAAGGGCTTACAAAAGGAGCAGGGCTTCACCATAATCACATAAAGGATACCAATACAAGCCATTATAGACCAAACTATATAGAAGAAGGAATAATAGAGGAGGGAAAGAGACTAAGAATCTCATGAATGTTACTACAATCCTCTTTTCACTTACAAAATAGAAGCATTATTGAATAAAACATGCAAATAAAGTGTTTTCATCTTATTGTTAATGCACAAGGCCAAGTTCTAATAGAGTTCTCAATGAGGGATGGCATAAGATTTCATCATTACTAAATTGATTTTCCTTAAAACTACTATCCTCTATTAACATAATGTCTTTCACCATTCTTGAAGGAATTATGAAATTCTTTCATTATGTACAAAGTCACAATCTTAGAATATTCTACTTATGTGGCATAGAGAGAGCCTATTTTGGTTTTAAGGGATACCAATCATGCTTCATGAGTGTCTTTATGTGGATTCATATGGTAACTATACACTTTACCTAAAATCTTCATGCCTTTGTCACATATCTCTCTTGTTATTCTTTACTTCTAACTACCATTGATCTTTGTGACACCTATTTCATGCTTAGGAATCTCTAGATAACCCTTACATCCTTCAAAACCTCCACACTTTTTCATGTTTTATGTAAAATTGTACCTTGTTGTAAGTTCTCATTTTAGGTAACTATATGTGCACAAATGTATGCATTCTCCTTAATAAAAAAAATCATATCTATGGGAGTGTTGGCCTTACCAAAGTATATAATAAAATTATTGTTCATTAACATAATTAAGAAAGCTCTATAGTTCTAAAAAATTATGAAAATCTCTCATCAATCCTTCAACTATGGTTTGATAAGTTTTTAAAACCATTCAAGCTTATTAAGAATCATTCATAAAGCTAGGAGATATAAAAATATATCTAACACCATGAATTATGTGTATAAAAACTCCTTCACCTTACCCATTATGCCTTAAGATTCCATGCAACTTGTCAACATGTTTTGCATATAAGGGTTAAGCTTCCCAAGCTCTCCATGATAGTAAATAGGGCATGGACTCTATATTTTCTCAACATATGACTGTAGCCATTAGGAATGGACTTATTTATGACTTTGAGAGTCATACAAGGATATCATTAGATGTTTATTAAGATGTACTAAAGCTTATTATTGTCATTAATGACCTTAATAAGGTTTACAATTTCATATTTTTAATGCAAGTGAGGGTATTATTCATATAAATTAGTTTTTTGATTGAGAAACTATCATATCACCATGATAACTTATTGAATGTATGGTGGAAGGTCATTATTTCTCTACCCAATCTTGGAAAACTTTTTCAATTGGTAAGTCCTTATTCCTTCGAGAACATAAAAATAAGCCTAAAAGTGTAGTTTTATGACTATTTTATTATACATTTTCTCCACACGTGCTAATATTTGTATCCAAATAGGTGCTCATGAGGTTTCTAAATTTAATTTATGGGTTTTAAAGTCATTTCATGTGCATCGGATTCATTTATAAGGGCATTTATAGTCATCAAGCTCTTTTGGAGGTTTCTTGGTAGTTTTGAGGTCTTCATGTTCTTAAGGATTATTCATAAAGATATGTCTCCTAATGGGTTAAAAAATACTATAAAATTTGAGGGAAAAAACCTTATCAACATACCCTAAATCCAATTTTACAAATGCACTTGCTCAACTAACTTCACATGTGAGGAAGATGACCTTCTTGAACTGGTAGGCTTGTAGGTGTAGATTTGAGATAATTATTTTGATAAAAAAGGTATTCAAAATGATTTTTTATTATAAATGTTTCCTATAGGATTGATACATTCCATATAATGTCTTTAATTTTTTTTATAAATTATTTGACCCCTTAATCCTCATATAACTTGCATTATCCCATGCCTAGGGTTTGCAGGCAGTTTAATAGTTTTGACCCTAATGAACTTAAAATGGTTTATCTTCATCACAAAGAGTATTAAAAATCATAAAATATTAATAATTTTTTATACACTTAGTATGAACCTGTAAATTTCAATTTCAACTCAAAACTTGCATCTTTTATTCATGCTCATACTTGTAGACTTGACACAATCAAGATGGGCATGCATATTCATACCATCTTCTTGCCATTTTGGCCCCATTAGTAAATTGAATAAGTATGAGGGGGATTAATGAGGTGTAATAAAATGTGTAAAAATTATTTTAAATCACCATTCATGTTTTATAACACCTTATATATTTAACAACTTGCCTACCATGTCAAGAAATAATAAAACAATGAGATTTTTTGCCAAGATTTTTATGCTCCATGGTTTCTTGTATTGGTTTTAGTGCTGTAAGGATTATTATCACTCTATAATATTATTATTAATCATCATAATACATCTATAAATTTCAAACATGTTATTAAGAGGATAAAGCTGAGGTGATGGGGTTTTATAAGGTTTTAGAGGTAATAAACTTCTTAATCATTATTCATAGGGCTCTACCTCTCAAAATTAGAACTATTTCCATAAAATGGAAGGGTATAAGGGTATTATCCTTATGATAATATCACTTAGCCTAATAATTCTCCTCCTCTATGAACCAATACCATGAAACTAACTCTTTTTCCCTTGTATATGACTCAATAGAGATCTTATGTGGGTTTTTGCCCTTTTGGGCCATGTAGCTTCTATTTTAGCATGTAATTGGGACTAAAAGGTTGGAGAAGGTTGTGGTATTCTATTATAATTTTATTTCATTCTTATCTCAATTGAAGATATCTAATCCAATGTTGAAACCTATAAAATCTCATCCAGACATGCCTTCTTTTACTATGAAACCCATTCATTTGTAATAATGCCTTGTTGTAACTACATACAAGAAGTTAGATGTTTTATTTTCTAAATTTTATAATGATATAATTAAGTACAATAACATCTTATTCCTACCCTTCCTACCATTTATTACCTTATTCTATGTTTTTACATTAAAACAATGAAAAAAACAGATTTTCAAAAGTGATTATACATTGGAAATGGAGGATTTGACACCTTGACTGAGTGTATAGGCATAATGTACAACATTATCTTAAATAAGTGCCATTTTTAAAAAAATAACTCCTTTGAATATCTCCAAAAACATGAAGCACATTGGAATTGGTACAATAATGACTGAACAAGTATAAAACATTGGAACATTAACCTTAAATTTTGTAAAAATACCTTAAAAAATGCTAAAACCTTCAATAATATTGAAGTCTTTATCAATCACCATGTTAAGGGGACTTACTAAGTGTGATATCTTATACTCTTGACAAGAATTAACTAAGACCTTGAAATAAAATGATAGACACCATGGAAAGACAACTTATGGTCACTAAGACATGACTTTCAACAAGACATTTATAAGGCTAGGCGACATAGGTAGTTGGTTTGAACAAACCTTGGTCAAGGATGGATAAATTATCCAATAGTAATAATATACGACATATACCTCCTATGGTTCATATACCTACTCTTACCTTTGATAATAATGAGATTAAGGATGATGATTCATATCTTCATTCTTTATTCATTCTAGCATACCTTGATAAAAAACCTATATGTAGTTTTATGATTGATAATTGTGCAAGTGAGAATGTTTGTACCATGACATTACTTACACACTTGGGTTATACTAATCATGATTTACACATTTCTACCAGATTAGTTAGAGTATTTTTTCTAACTTCACAATAGGTTCTTTGTGAGATTGATTTACCTTTAAAAGTGGGTCTTACATATGTGGTTAATACCTTTTTAGTTATACCTTCCATGGTTGTCTTTTATATATTATTGGGACACCCTTGGATACATACTCTTTGAGTGGTACCTCTTTATCACACAAGTGTGTTAAATACATTCATGATAATCAAGTAATTATAGTTTCCATATTTACATATGAGAATCATTTTGAACAAGACAAATTTTGACCCAGAAAATTGATTATCAAGACTACTAAAGATATTTTACCATAAACAGGTAAGCAACATGCAATCCCCTTTACTATGTGGCCAATACTTAAGAGACCATTACATCAGAGATCCATAGTGTGTTCCACATAATACTCATATACTACACACTACATTAATATATCCATAACACTTACACATGTTACTATCAATACTATTCTAAATAAACCCTAAAACACTCAATGATGGGTTTCATGAACCCCTACTCCTATTACTCCTATTATTTATTCATGACCATATATTCCAATTATACATACACATAACATCCTATATAATACAATGATATAAATTTCACCTATACATGCTCCTTGGTATCATCACGAGTTTATTACACCAAGTTCATAGTGGGGAGATATCTATGAGCATCCTTTAGATGATTTCATAGTGTAGTCTCTTCATATATGCCAGAAATAACCACAAAAAAAACATTCAAATATCCAAAAATATTTTTGGCATATACATATTATATTCTCTCTAGATTTTGTGTTAGTTCCATGTTGATGGATAACATATTAATGACTTATACATACATGTGTTTCATGGTTCTATTTGGGTATGATACATGCATACACAAATAAATGATATATGCACTCTTGGATGTTAGTATTTCCCTCTACTCACATCACCAAGACATTTGGGGAATCTACCTCTATGATCACAATATATATAGTTTATATCATTGCATGGTCACTTTACATTATCATGTTTGATCTCATATATGTAATATACATGCCTTTATCCATATTATATCTTTCTTAGTGTATTTTATATGATATGTATTTAATGTTTTTTGCTAACACATTAGATCCATGGGATACTATGATATATTTTTACTTGTTGATTGTGATTTTATTTATGCACTTCATTGAGTGTCTTGCCTTACTATTATCTCATCTATATAGCATTTGAATATGGCCTTTTTTTAATCCCCCATGCCTTTGTTTGCATCTTTGACATTTTAATATGTCATTTCTTGTTGTATGGACACTTTAATATGACATTATTGGTTTTTTGGACATTTTAATAAGTCCTATCCATTCAATTGTGATACATTTGAACATGCACCTTATTTGTGGTCTCCTTAGACCATTGTATTTTGATTTGCTTTTGAGTGACATTGTGTGTGTGGTGAATTGATTATTGAGCTTATAATGTTACTAAGTATATGTTTTCATAATATTTATCATGCATATTAGGCTTTGATGTGATCACATTCTATGCACTACAATGATATCTTTACCTATACATGGTATCCTATATTGTACATGGTTCATTCATAGTTATATGGTAATCTTATCCTTTTTATGTTAGGTAACTTCCAGCTTATATCCTCCCTCACCTAAAAGGGGGGAATATCAGTGGGGGCATGTCATAGAAGAATGGATTCCACACATTCATAATTTCAGATTCAGTGGAAGCATGTCATATAGGCATGTATTCTACATGTTCATAGTCTTAGAATCAGTGGGGGCATGCTTTGGAAATAATTTATCCACACTTACTCAATATTCATCATCTCTAGATTATAGTGGGGACATGTTTTGGAAAATGCTCTCCACATTAGTACTTGTATCAATTTTTAGTTTTTGATTATAGTGGGGGCATGCTTTGGAAGCATGTTCTCCACACTTACATAGTTTCAAATTGGAAATATTACATAGTTATATGATTCATATACACATATGATAGGATTTTATACATTGGTACCATTTTTATACAAAATTTTAGTGTAATACATACCTAAGGTGAATATGTTATGTAATTTATGCTTAATATTGTAAAATCCAAATCAATTTCATATTATAAAACTCTTTTATGGACTGTTATCACATCACATACTTTTTCATACTAATAACCTATGAATTTTTATGGACTTTATTATTAAATAAAAATTAGTTTTATATTTAGAACACTTTTAGGGATTGTCACTACCCACCAGGTTGGACTTTTATGAACTTTATCGATATAATCTAATGTAATATTTGGTTCGCTTTTTGGTATGGTTAATCAACCAATATTTCCAATTTTGTAGGTTGGAATTGATTGTA
>JARHVA010000596.1:1815000-1855000 GCA_037957365.1 Torreya grandis | reverse complement strand
ACATTGAACCTAGCCCGTTGAACCAAAAAATTGGTTCAACGGTTCAAAGGTATGAAAGTTCAATGCATATTGAACTAAGCATGAACTGAGCAACCTAAAATTGACTATTTTTTTGAATAGGAAAGGGAGGAGTTGACCATGATTTTTCCAGTGGGAAAAATTGGTCAACAGAATGGCGACTCACAAGGGAAGCATGCCTGCTATGCTTAGGACCTAGTTGCCTTGCATTCCATTGGGTGCAGAGTCAAATGTAGCTATGAGAGAGTTAGAGATAGACCCAAAATCCAAGAATCAAACATGAAGCCTTTACCCCCAAGCAAAGGGAAACACACAAGGCTAAAAATGCTACTTGTGCAACTGCACTTAGGGAAAATAGGGAAAACAACTAAAAATAAACTATTGTATATAGCTAACTAGGAAAGCTCGCCTCCCTCCTGGGTCGAAAGGAAAATTTCTCAAGTCCCCTTCCTAGAAAGAATACTTATGGTGGTAGGCAAGTAGTTAAATGAAAATGAGATTTGGTGACTTGCTCCTCTTGCCAGTCACCCGGTTTGGCTAGAATCTGAGTGGATATTCAAACATGTTCCCAACGTATACATACTTTGTTTGTTCTTAGAAGCTTGCCTCCTGTTGGTTCTTCCAGCTGGTGTTTCCCATCAAGAAAATGATTGCTACCGGCTCATCACCATAAGCTCCTTGATATGCACCCTTGACTGACTTGCTCTCCTCTACCTCACGCTTGGGTTTCATGGTCTGGCCATCTTCCTTGATGATTTCAAATAAAGTATCTTCAGATTCACCAACCTCTCAGAGGGATAAATATAAATGACTACAACCTCTTTGCATTCTTGTTTGAACCCTAATGTTGTCTTCTCCACTCTTATCCAACTCATAGCCTCCTTGAAGAACAGTACAACCTGCCTCAATGTCTTCAAATGGATCATTCAAAGCATGAACAAGAGATTGTCCATGCTCCTCCATGTCACCTAAGGTGATCTCTTCCTCATCTGCACTCATGAAGTCTCCCTGATTAGTCATGAACTGAGCATACTCTTCTTCACTTGCTTCCCTCAAAATAGGCTCCTCCTCGAGAAGGGGTGAAGTGGAACGCTGATGGATGAACTCATGTGGAAGAGGAGGCAATCCTTGAACTAGAATCAAATGATTCTCCTCCTTCTATTTGGTCAGCACTTCACCTATATCAGGCATGGCCTGATAGTTTTCTTGGGGATGTGTAGGTGGGGTGTGTTTAGACATGGAATGTGCTATTTGGTTTGAACCATCCATTACACATTGGCTGAGGAAACCTGCCCTGGACTCTAATTTTGCAATCTACCTATCCATATTTTCCTAGAAAAGCCTTTCTCAGAAGGCACAATCATCATCAAGAGCAGGAGCAGCCCCATCTTCTTCAAGGTTTTGAGCAAAACCTTTCCCTTCTTCCTCCTTTCCACCCCAAGATTCCACTATTTGCTTCCAGCTCATGATCCTAGGATTGGAATTTTGCTTCTGTAAACAAGCAGCAACTTTATCATTTTTCAGGTCCTGAGCTGGTTCATGGTGTTCCTTCTTCCAATTCGGAAATGGGAGATCATGTTGAAAGACTTGAGGAGGTTGGGGAAGATTTGGGAGGGTCTGCTCCTGTACAGGAAGAGTTGTTTGAGAAGAGGCATGCTAAAAAGCTAGGTGCATGGGATTGAGGGTAGGATCGATTGATGCATCAGATGAGTCTGAATGAGCAAGGGCCATATGATAGAAAGGATTCAGCATATAAGAGGGAGTTTTCTCTAGAATCGGAGAGGGCAGACTTTGGGCCAAAATTTCTTGATTTTCATCCCTCCACTTTACCAACACTTCATCAATAATGAAATTAGCTTGTGGATTAGTGGAAGGGGTGTCTTTTGGTGTCAGCTCCTCTACAGGGTCTGAAAACTCCATCTCTCTTTCTCTAAGCAGTCTCATCCTAGCTTCCAATTCCTCAACCCGCTTAGCCAGATAATCCTCACCTTGTACTTCTTGGAGCTCATAGGAAACACCATAGAGATGGGGAGTGCATGAAGGTTATTATGGAATACAAGGAGATTCTTGAGGAAGGGTGGGGGGAACTTGAAAAGGACTAACCTGATCTTGTACCTCGCACTCTTGGACAATGTCTTTTGCCCCTTTGTTATTCTGTGACTCAACCACTTAATTCTAGCTCAAGAAATTTAGACTGGGCATCTCCTTTGGGGATGATGGGGCCACAATGTGAGAGGGAAGTGAAGATTTTGATTCTACTTCCCTTGCTACCAAAATGTATTGCTGCATCTGAAGGTTTGCCAATTCGATCTGTCTATCTAGATTAGCCTTAAATATAAGATTCACTGTTTTGGAATTCTCCTCAACATGATTGGGAAACAGACTTTGACAAGCTCAACTTGGCTCAAGAGTAGGGGCTGTATATGACTGATATGATGCTTTGGGTAGTGAGTATGCAGGTTGATAAACTTGGTAAGGCTGCCTCTCATGCACACTCAACTTCTCCTCCATGGATGCAATTAAACCGCTCACATCCAGCATCTCATTTGAAAGCCTATGCCAATTCACTCTTTCAATAGGAGCCCATTCTTTCTTAACCTGATCTAGCGCATTCCTCACTTGATGGATGATATGATCAGGAATTGCTTGGCCGCATCCCCTTCTGGTGTTAAGATCAATTACATATTTTTTGTATCCCAGGAGTGCTTACTTGAAGGCAAAAACAGGTTGATTGGCAAAGGGACTGGGTTGAGTGGGAGCAGTGACATAATGATAAGACTAGGCATAAGGCTGATATAGCTCATGAATGGGTTGGGACTAGCCATATTGAACCTGATAAGGATCAATGTAAGGCTGGTAAGGATTATAGTCATGCTGGCCAAGGAAAATAGGGTCCATGGCTCTAAACAATGGTTTTATACATACCAGAATGTTGTTTGTTGATGGCATGGCACCAAAACTACTTAACTAGTTGATCTAACTCAGAGTCAGTAGATGCTGAAGATATCAATTTGGTATAACAGGACTAGCATCAATCCTAAAACTCTATTGCATTTAAAAAACTTGTGGTCCCACCAAGCATGCCAAAACTGTTGACATTGGAAAGTGCACCCAGTGGCAGGAAAATAGGTTCCTACCTTCTCCTCACAACATGGAAACTCCTCTCGCCTGTGGGATGGTGAAGTAGGAGAGGAGAGTCTCTAGATAAGGGCTAGCTCCCTTTGATGCATCATGTTGTTTCCAGCAAAAGTTAACAGGTATATATATAATATAGGGGGGATGAAAAGGGAGAAGAAATGCATAGAAAACAAACTACCTACTCTAAAAGAGGCGATGCACCAAAATAAAGGTTGACCTTCACACATCCACTCTCAGAATCAGATAAATGCATACATACACTACACACTTGGCAGAAGAACCAGGGTGTAAGAAACTAGCAGGGAGGCTTCAATGGAAAATCTAGAGTAGAGATCACCCAAGGTGCTGTGAAACACACACTTATTAAGTAATTTCTTCTGCTCCTTCACTCCCAAATACTACTCTTCTCCTGTCAGCTGCAATAATGGTGCCTTTTAGATAGCAGGTTTTCTGGTGTTAAACCTATGAGAGCATCAAAATATAATGACTGGACACAAGCAAACATTCAACACATACACATAAATGTCTATCCAAAATGGAGGTAAAAAATTGCATTTGTATTGATCCAGGTGAAATTTTTGTAGAGTTGCACCCTTTACAAAATGTGGAAGATGATTACAAAAATGACCAAGTTCACAATATATAAGAGAAACAAGGAGGCCATTTGGTGCTCCTTTTACAAGTGGCATACGCATCCCTTCATGGGAAGAACAAGTCACTCAAGGAATTAAATGGACTGCACCTTTTTGTCTGCTCGAAAACCGTCCTCTTTTTGATGACTTACACTGTTTATCAATCCATTTAATAAAAAATGGAGGAAAACCGATCTTATCTCAACTATTTGTGCCTTTCATGATAAATTTGTAGGGACTGCTCCACCTACTGAAGTCACTTCCCAAATGACACCACTTGGATCAACTGCCAGCTCACTCTGTCGTTGTCACTTTGCTTATCACTTGGAATTTGCCTTTCTGGCCGCTTGGCTCCTTTTGGTTAGCACTTCTTTGTTTTGAACACAAATGGTTATTTCCTTTGGTCAAAATTGATGTCATCAAAGACATCATCAGGCCTGCTGGCTTTTCTATGACTACTGCACCTTAGCGCCTAGTTGGGCACTTTTCCTTGTATACTTGGTGGATCCTTTGGATTCGAACTGTCGGGGCGGGTCGCTTCAATTTGGCTCATTTCTAGTCAGTACTTTCCACATTTTAAAACCAACGGCTGCCCCACTTTATTCAAACTTGGACATCCTCCCTAGACGTCCTCGTGCCTTTGTTTTGTCAGTGGCCTGCTAGCTTTTGGGCCCCTTAATTTATTCACAGCTTGCTTTTGTTTTATATTCCGCATGATTTGGCCTTATGTTTTTTTTTTAATGCACCTGACCTTTGCATTGTTTTAAGCCGATCCCGAATTCCTTTTGCCTTTAATAAAAGCTGAGCCTTTACTTGAGATGCCTGCCTTTGTGTTAAGCTATGTGCGCTAATGAACCAAGGACGTTGAACCTCCATGAACTGAACCCGTTGAACTAAGTACGTTGAACCCAGCCCGTTGAACCAAAAAATTGGTTTAACAGTTCAATGGTATGAAATTTCAACGCATATTGAACTGAGCATGAACTGAGCAACCCAAAATTGATTGTTCTTTTTAATAGGAAACGGAGGAGTTGACCATGATTTTGCCAGTGGGCAAAATTGGTCAACATTAATATCATAAATATTCGATGGAACAAAGTTTTTAAATTTATAAAATAGTGACTATAAGTTAGCATTAGGGTTGATATATATACATATATAGTTTTATATTTATATATAAAATACCTAAGGTTATATGTTTTATTATTTTACATCTTTAGAGATGTGAATAAAAACACTTAGAGTACATACATGAAATGAATTATGGAAAAAGGTTATGAGTTGTGAGGTGTTACATAGTTATGTAAAATTGTGTGCATTAAAATAGTGTGTTTAAATTATATATATTATGGGGTGTATATAATAATAATGTATAAATATATGAAATAAACGTATAAGAGAACCCAAGTCCTCCTATATGTGTATATCTTATATTTATAGAAAAGGTAGCATGCCTATATTTATAGTATGTGACTAAGCATATAAGTCATGAAATCTTGAAGGATTGGGAAATATAACTATACACATGTATCATAAGTTCATGAATGAATGATTAAGTGTTTTTTTATGAGTTATTAAATCATTATATAAATTATGATTGTTGGTTTATATTGAGCAGTATGAACTATATATTATGAAAATGATGAATTTGTAAATTATCATTTACTTAAAGAAAATAAATTCTTGGAATGACTTTTATTCTACCCATTTGGTAAATAAACTTGCTTGTCATGAATATTGTTTATGTGATGAAAAATATAAATGAGGTTCATTCATATGTTTCATGGACTAAATGTATGTATAATAATTATTTTTGTAATTAGCATGTGTTTGTACTTTCTAATAGAAATAATTTCATGAACCTATTGATTATAATAAATGTTAACTAAATCTAGCACTACTTGTTCTAACTAATAAGTGAGATGAACTTCACTAACTTAGTTAGCATCACCAATGCTAGATGAAGGTAATCCAATCAAGTGGTGTGTATGAAATTGACTTATCCTAGAGATAAATAGCTATTTGAAAATTTTGGCTAAAGTAATGTTAAATAGACATTGTCATTTCATATGTATGATTTATGTTTTTTTGTGATATCATGTTAGAGCATATTTTCTTTATGGTACACATCATGTAGTAGAGATCTTAGCACACATAGGTACTAGCTTGTCTCTTTAGATTCTCGCACTATCACTATCTACCCATCTATGAAGGGAAGGTCATTTTATATTTGGGGGATTGTGTGGGGGATTTATTATCCATCGTTGGTGTGGAAAAGTAAATGGATGATGCTCTCCATCCCCACTACAGTACTGACTTGTAGACTATACTTGAGATTATCATAGATACATGAATTATAGTGACTTGAGCTCCATGAATCATTGTATCTATTATTGTATATATGTTGAGTAAAAATGTTGGATGGAAATGTAATTGATTTATAATTGTACATTGATAGTAGTGGTTGTATTATTGTACCAACCATGGCTAGATTTTAATATAATTGCTTTCCTTATGTAGTTATGTTATGTTACATAAGATGTTAGTGATGAGTAACTATTATTGTTACATGTTACTTATGTTGAATATGTTTAGTTAGTATGTTTAATATCACTAATCATAGTATCTTTGTGTAATCTAAATAAAGAATAAGTGTTGATTAAATATATATATTTTTTAAATTACTACATTATTCTAGTAAATCCCTATGGGGATGTTACATATTTCAAAAATTTCCCATGTAAGAATACATCTTAAAAACCCATGTGGGAAATAAAAGCTCACCCATGCTCATTAATGGTTACATGGGTTGTCCTAAATTTATTTAACAATCCAAAAAGTTTCTAATTCCATCCCTTTGGTCAAATGGCCTTGTATACACTTGAAATTATCTATGTTGTAATTTTTACTACCTTACAAACTTGATATATTTTTTCATCAATGTTTTTGAGTAAGTGTAAAATAAAGTGGGTTTCCTTTTCACCTTAATGGCTCATTATAATTTTAAAATTAACTTCTTAGATATGACAAAAGGTGTGAATAGTGATATTTAGGTCCAAAAGCTAAATACTCAAAACTAATTTACTAGGTGGAACTAGGATTAAGTTTTAATCATGGGTGTCATGTAGGACACTAAATATCTAATATCATTGGTATGATGATGATTTTCATCATACCAAATCCATTTATTTGCATCCAATCACTTGCACATCATTTCACCCATAAAATTGCTCTACCCTAGATAACTAAAGTTGTTAAATATAAAATCATAACATCATTAAATATACATTGTGTTGTCCCCCAAAAATATCACTCATTTTGGGACAACATTTGAACTATTTTGGTCCAATAGACCAAAATCCTCTCTCCCCTTCTCAAAAATTGTTTTGAGCATTCAAATTCTTCATTTCTACAAACTCCGCTAGTTCTACAGACTCTACAAGCTCATTTCTATGGACTCTACAGGCTTAAATCTATAGACTCAATTCTACGGACTTCATAGGAAGGAATCTATGGACTCTATAGATATGTTTCTATGGACTCAACATGCTTGAAATTAGTAGGTTCAAAAGGTTCAAAGGCTTCTATAGGCGAGTTCAATCAAAAGAACAAGTTTCCAACACTTAGTCATTTTCAGGATTGGTTCAATGCCTTGGTTCAACCAAAAGAGTTCATCGATAAGCTTTTATTTAGTGTTTGAACCATTGAACCATTGATCTGTTGAACCTTGAACCATTTTGGTTCAATGGGTTCAATGGGTTCAAAGGTTCAATGTCATTAACAAGAGTTAAGCACATTTGTCAAGGTTCATAGTTTAACCACTCTAAGGTTAAATGGCTTCAAAAAAATTATCAAAGAGAAGAAGGCTTGAACCAATAAACCAATAAACCATTAAACCACTTTGGTTCAAAGGTTCAAAGGTTCAACAGGTTCAACGGCCCTATGGTTCAACATGGTTTGGCTCAAAGTGTTTGGTTTAAGTAGTCAATTGAATGAATGGAAGACAAGAGATTGAACCAATTGAACCATTGAACTGTTGAACCAAAGTTGGTTCAATCGGTCGCTTCAATCAGTAGATTCAAGGGGCTACCCCAAAGCCAAAGGAAAAATTACCCTTGTGGAGGGAATTAAACTAATCTGAGTACCCTTTGTGGAGGGTAGTGAACCAAGCTAAGTGTCCTTACAGAGGGCAACGAGCAAAAGCAAACAAAGAGATTTCCTTTAGAAAAGTGAACCAAGGACAACTAGCCCTTGCAGAGGGTAGGTGAGGAACAGATGGACTGTTGTAAAAGTCTGAAGGATAGTTCAAGGCTTGAATAGCCCTTGCAAAGGGCACAATTCTCTTTGGGGAAAAGAACATAGAAAATTGACTAAGGCAAAAATCCTTTGGACTTTTTGTCTGAAGGAATTCACCCAGGAAGAAAGCCTGATAGAAAGCCCGATGGAAAGTAGAGGCAAAGTGAAGGAAGATTTCCTTCAGAAAAATTGTTTGAAAGAATTCCTTCATACTTTTTATCTAAAGGAAAAGTCTGTTGAAGAAAGAAAAAACCTGCCAAGGAAATAAAATCCTAAATCCTACCTAAAAGATCCCAAAGAGTAGGTACCCTTGCAAGAGGCTCTTGCCAAGGAAAGTGGACCATTTCTCAAAGACCCCAAAGGGCAAGTTCCCTCCAAGAAAGATCAAACCTCAAGTTTTAGTGAAATGTACCACATGTCCCTCATAAATTTGTGACATAAACCACCACAAGTCCCTCATAAAGTGCAATGGAAGCCACCACGTGTCCCTTACAAAGTGCAGTGGAAGCCCACACGTGTCGTCTGTAGGGACATAGTTTCTAGTAACACTTAAAATAGTGGAACATGCCATGTGTCATCTATAAAGCTTAATGGAAGCTACCAAGTGGCAACATCCATAGCTTCTTCCTTTTATTGAGTAAGGACTATGGTGGGTCCTGGGTGAGTGGCTAAACTCGAGCAAAATGCACCATGTGTCATCATCCACGTGAATCCAAAAGAGTCCCAAATGTTTCTATAGTGTTTCTATGAGCTCGATAGAAGCCACCACATGTCATCCTCTATGGGATTCTTATAAGACATCTAAATCCTCTATAAGTTAAGCAGATGCTGCCACATGTCCTCAAATTTTTCATAGTAGAATGCGCCATGTGTCACTTGTTGAGATCAGCAAAAAGTGGCTAGAGCAAGCGAGAAAAACATGAAGGAATGGCTAAGGAGGATGACGGGCCCATAGCCATCAAATTTAGGGCAACCAATTAGCTATTGGATTTCAAACAATGATGGACATGAACACATAAAATTTGTGGCAATGAAATAGCTGTTGATCCTTGCAGGATTAAGCACAAACCCTGTGAACGAATTCAATGATCAGCCAAAGAGATAGCCTGAGAGCTCAGATCGCACAAATAAGGGCAAAATACAGCCAAGAAAGGGGGAAAGATGAAGAAGGATCAAAAATATCTATGCATGGGATATGTTTCTAGAAGGTGAAGTAGTCCACTAGGTGGACATCAGAGAGTGAAAATATTTAATGGCATGGCCTGTTTTCCTACATTGAGTAGAGCAAATAGCTGTGGACACATAAGGAAACACATCAAGCAACCCATATTAAAAATTGATGCTCAATTCCAGCATAGCCCATGGACATAATTTAAAATGCATTGAATGCATCGTAACACATTTTTGTGAAACAAAATGCCCAAGTCTTTCTTGGAGCACTATATATTGGACTCTCTCTTATTGTTTTGAAAGGATCTCTCTCTGTTATCAGAAATAAAACTATGTCCAAATTGAAAGGCATTACTGAGACTTTGACCTCAGATTGTTAATCATATTTCATTATTTGAATAAGAAAACAAGTGACTTTTTAGAATTTGTGATGGAATAACTTGGTTGTTGAGGAAATTGTTCTTATGTATGTTTCCTTAATACATTTTTTGGCCATTTAATTAAATAAGTAGAATTAGTGAAAATAATCAGGAAGGTGTCTTGAAGCCAACTATGGAGAGACTTTGCACCCCCATAATTGCCTTTAGTGTGTTTTTTTGTCACCACTCGAAAGGTTCCTTTTGTCTACTAAATAGCACTTCTAAAAAAAAGAGGAGTGTCTTCTATCATTTCATCAATATTTCTCCTTTGATTTGTGAACATTGTCTCTGAAAAAAGAGAGATGGATGGTTTATCCTACCCTTGAGTGTTATTATATATATATATATATATATATATATATATATAGCTCCCACATATTTATAGGGAACCTCCCCTTGATGAGAGGAGAGATTTGTCCCCTTTTGATGTAGTAAACCTGCACATTTGGATGAACAATTTCCTTATGATGTGGTTGAAGAGACCTATTTTGCTCATCAGTTAGCTGATTGACAAAATATTCACCCAACATTTTTTGGTGACTCTGCTGAGGATTTACGTGTAATCTAAAGCCTCAAGTTTTAGATTAAAGCAATCCTTGCCCTTATCCATTATAGACTCTGGTGACTCCATTCTATGTTTTACCCATTATCATTATAGCCTCACTATCTCCCTCCACCTCCATGCCAATTAGGATAGAATGCACAGTTTGAAGCCTCAAGCTTCAAGCTAAAGTAGTGCCAATTCTTTTCCATTTTTGTTCCATAATCTAGCAATTCCATAGTATATGCGAAGCCAAAGGGCTAAAGGTATTGTTGACCCTATATTCAAGTTGGTATAGCAAAGTAATTTTGATCTATTTCCTTCACCATCTCACCTCCAACGAACTAGGAGATTTCCTCCTAGTAAAGTCAAGTCTCCATTACCAGGTAAAGCATCCATTTCTGCTATTAATAAAGCTTTGTCAATACTTACCCCTATGAGATTTGTTATCCCACCTTTCCATAGTCATACAATGGCAGTTCAAGGTCCTTGCGGTAACTCTTTTGGCCCACTCAATTTAACTCCACCTCTACATGAGCTACCACGCAGTTCAAGGAAAAACTTCCCCAAATTTTATGGTGATGGGAAAGTTCATCTTGATGAACATATTATAGCCTTCAGCATAGCCTATGGTGTAATAGGTGTGGAGTATGAGGATGTAGTAGTCAGGCTGTTCATGGAAACTTTACAAGGTGTTGCTGTAAATTGGTTTTATCATTTGTAGGCCTAGATTTTGACTAACTAGAACACCCTTAAAGCCAAGTTTGAAGCCAGATTCAAACCTGCAAAAGATGCGCATGCCCTGCTGGCTCAACTCACACAAATGAAGAAGGAGCCTCATGAACCAATGAGATATTTCATATCCAAGTTCAACAAGTTGAGGAATAGGATTCTTGCAATTTCTCAGCCTACACCTGAGAATCTCAAATGTTTCTTCATCAACTATCAGCTGTCTGAAGTAAGTTTTTTGCTAAGATGTGCTGGTCAAATAGACCTTGCTACAGATCAAGACTTATCTATTGAGGTAGAAGATGACCTTAACTTGGTAGGAAAGATAAGGAGAGATCTAAACAAAGGTAAATCCTCTTCATTTTCTAAATATCCATCTATAGGTACCACTGATCTAATGGTGCAGAAGCTGGCAAATGAGTTGCTAGCTCTCAGGAAGCAAATGGTGCAAGGCATTTATTTAGCTCTTTTATATAGAGAAATGCCAAGAAGGACATTCCCTAATCAGTCACACCAAGGCAATGCTGCTAGAAATCAAGGACAACCAAATCATCTTCCTCCCCCATAGGGGAAACTTGCCATCGAAGCACCCCCAACCAATTCAGCAATTGGATATCTTGAAATAGAATCTAATTTCTCTTTCTATCCTAAATTAAACCAAGAAAATGATGAATGATATCCTTACAAAAGATCAAGAAGAGTCAGCTGATGACTCCAACATTGTTTTACTAAATTACCAGGATGAACCCAGAGGTAAAGGTGAAGTAGTTGATGGATCATATGTTGTATTCACTTGGTCCCAAAACTAGTCAGCCCAGCAAGCTGATAAAGGAAAAATAGGGGAAATTTATCAACCTATAATTTCAATTTCCAAATGAGGAACCACTTTGCCTTTCTAGCCAAAAGACCCGGTGTTTGCTAAAAAAGTAAGTACCCCAAACATTTCTACATCTCCAATTTCAATTCCACAGACTAGTCCTCCACCTCCTAAAAACTAGAAAGATGAACTACCTTCCTCTATTCCTATTCCATTTTAGTCATATGACATAATCAACCATGTCAAGAAGACCAAAATTCAAATGTCTAAATTTTAATTCTTACAATCCAATCTCAAGCAGTTGGATAGGCTAGTTCAGTGTGTGAAGAATAAAGTTGTCCCTACAGGACAAGATGCTACAAAAGTAACTCATGATCCCCCAAGGAACATGTCCATCCCAAATAATCTTGTCATTACTCCTCTAGCTACCCTTATAAAAATAGAGCCTTTCTATGTTTCCCTATTGATAAATGGTCACAAACTAAGCAATTACATCATAGACTCAGGTGCATCTGACAACGTCATGCCTACTAAGGTGGCATAATTTCTTGGACTCACACTGACCAAAACCTTTGGGAGATGTTTATCCATGGAGAAAAAACAAGTACCTCTTTTAGGATAAATCAAAGATGCCCAATTTACATTTGTAGCATTCCCAGACAAAGAATCAAGATGACAGTCCTGGTGGCCGATGTTCTAGCCTCATATGGCATTCTTCTAGGGTGAAATTTATACAAGGATGTTGGTGGTGAGTTGAGCATGGACCTATCTGAAGCAAGGATCCCTATCAAAGGCATCATTTAGAGGTTACTTCCTGAAAAGGAATCAAAATATGTTGTCACCCAGACATCAGCCCCTAAAGCTCAAATTCAGTTTGAATCTTTAGACATGGGTAATTATTTCTTGACCATAGAGGATACTCATCTTTCAGTTGATGAAACTTCTAAAAATAGTAGTCTAAAAATTGGTTTAGATAGAATAAAAGAAGATGTGAGAGAGCACAGTGCAAGCATAGAAGAATTCTCCCTTCCAAGCAAGGAGAAATCTAAAGAAAGATCAATTTTTGATGATGTTTAGATCCTAGAATTTGATGGCAGCAATTCTTCTACCAGTTCAGGAGCTGGGATTGTGTTGATATCTCCTCAAGGAGATATTTTTCCTTCTGCATACGAGTTGTAGTTTAGCAACACCAATAACACAACTGAATATGAATCTCTATTGCTAGGATTGAAGGGTACTCAAGATAAAGGCATCAAACTCCTTCATGCCAAAGGAGACACTAAACTAGTGGTTTATCAGGAAAGTAACCTATATCAAACCAAAAATGAGATATTACACCATTACCACAATCTAGTCTAGGATCAAATTAAAAGCTTTGATGCTTTCAACATCTCTACCATACCCAGGGAATTCAATGACCAAGCTGATGCACTAGCTATTTTAGCAACCCTCTTAGTTCCTCATCTAGACTTCAAAGGAAACAAGTACTCTATTGAATTGGCCTTTAGACCAAGTGTGCCTGATAATGCCAATCATTGGCAAGTGTTTAATGGTGACAACAAAATCATCACCTTTTTAGAATAAAAAGATAGCTTCGAATAGCTTCACTTCGAAGGCAGTAAGCTCCAAAAACTTGAATCAGCTCCTGAAATGAATTTAGATGTAGGTGAAGAATTCTTGCAACTAAAAGGGAATAAGATTCCCAAAGGACTGGTTTCTCTTGAGAAACTATTCAACAAGCACGACAGGTTCATCAAACAATAATAAATGGATTCAAACTCCTCCTAAGGGTTTGATCAGATAAATTTAGGTACCAAGGAAAATCCCAAGATGGTGAACATTGGGAAGTGTTGTACTTCAAAAGAGAAACTCAAATTTACTAACCTACTTCACCGTTACATAGATGTTTTGGCATACTCTTATGATGATCTGAAGTTGCTCAAGCCTGAGGAAATTCACCATAAAATTCCTCTCAAAGATGATAAGGTGCCTTATAAGTAGAAATCTTGGTAGTATAATCCAAAGATATTAGGTACTATTCTGTCTGAGATACATAAAATGCTGAATTCTAGGATAATTTTCCCAATCCATCATTCCAAATGGATTGCTAACATAGTCCCTGTGAGGAAGAAGAATGGCAAAATTCACATCTATATGGATTTCAAGAATTTGAATCAGTCATCTTTAAAGGATAAGTATCCTTTTCCCATCATGGATCAAGTTCTTCAGATAGTGATAGGCTCAGAGATGTTATCAATGCTAGATAGCTTCTCAAAATACAATCAAGTTGAAGTTAGTGAAGTAGACCAACACAAGACTACCTTCACCACACCTTGGAGCACGTTTACATATAGAAGGATGCCATTTGGACTAATAAATGTTGGTGCCACTTTCCAAAGAGCAATGGACCTTACTTTCAAAGATGAAATGGGTAAGTTCATTATGGTATACCTTGATGACTTGAATATCTTTTCCAAACATTGCTCTGAACATGTACACCATTTGCAACAAGTGATGGAATGCTACCACCAAAATGGTATTTCCTTGAACCCCAAGAAGTCATTTTTTAGAGTAACAGAGGGTAAACTTCTCAGACACATAGTGTCCAAAGGAGGCATAAATATTTACTCAGATAGATTCAAGTCTATCTAAGAGCTTACCTTGCCTACAAATAAGACTGTTGTTCACTCTTTCTTCAGAAAGGTGAATTTCTTATGAAGATTCATTCTTGAGTTTGCTGAGAAGACTTGACACATTGTGAACATGATGAAGGGAAAGGCCACTTTAGCTAGGCTGAAGAAGGCAAGTCAGCATTTGAGGATATCAAGACTGCCATTGCCCACACCCCAATTTTGGTTTGTCTAGACTACAACAAAGAGTTCAATATATACAGTTATGCTTTTGAACACATGATTTCAGCAATTCTAGTTCAACAAAATAAAAAAGGTATGGAATCTCCCATTTCTTTCATGAGCTACCCTCTTAAAGATCATGAGCTAAAGTAATCAAACATGGAGAAGTATGCATATGTAGTGGTGAAGGCAGTCAAGCATTTTCACTTCTACATCTTGAATTCTCACACTACTACCTTGGTTCCTAATACCACGGTCAAATCTATACTAACTCAGCAAGAGTTTGGGATGAAAAGAGGCAATTAGATTACAAATATCTAGGAGTTTGATCTAGTCATCAAGCCAACAAAGTTGGTACAGGAAAAAGGCCTATGCCAATTAATTGGTGATAATAAATCAAAAGAAATAGAGCATGAAGAAGTAGAGGTGGAAGACTCACTAATAGTCCTCTTTGTTTCCACCATGAATGAGTGGTATTCAGATATTGCTCATTTCCTTACTTATGGTGAGTGTCCTACTCACCTATCTTACAAAGAAAGGAGGAATATCAAGTTTAAAGCTACCCATTTTGTCCTTTGGGACGATAACTTGTACAAGAGGAGCCTTGATGGAGTGTTCCTTCACTGTGTGGATAAGGAGCAGCAAAGCCAACTTTTAAAATATTTCCACAGTCTAGCCTATGGAGGACATTTTTCTACTCCTGTGACTGTCCATAAAATTTTGTGAGCCAGGTATTATTGGCCAAATCTTTTCCAATATGCATATAAGTGGGTAAGGAAATATGAACTATGCCAACAGTTTGTTGGAAGACCTAAGTTGGCTACCCTGCCTCTCAAGCTAGTGGTGATAGAAGAGCCATTCCAACAATGGGGAATTGATTTTATTGGAGCTGTAAACCCATCTTCAAGTGTTGGACATGATTATGTCCTTACAGCAACTGACTACTTCACCAAGTGGGTGGAAGATATCCCAACCAAGCATGCTACTTTAGAAGTAGTGTGCAATTTCCTCAAGGAGAATGTCATTTCCAGGTTTGGGGTCCAGACCAAGATTGTCACAAAAAATGTAGATTGTGTCACTTCCTAGGAGATTAATCAATTCTATTTTTACTGTGGGATCACCCTCTCTCACTCTTCTAATTACTTTCCACAAGGGAATGGACAAGCTGAATCAAGTAACAAGAACTTGATGACTATCATCAAGAAGCTGGTGGATGACAACCAAAGGACATGGCATAAAGCATTGGTTGATGCTTTGTGGGTAGATAGAATTACACCAAAAAGGGCAATTAGTATGTCTCCTTTCCAACTTATTTATGGTATCAATGCTGAGATACCAATCACTTTGGAATTATCAACATTAAAATTGGCTAAGGCAATTTAAGATCAGAATATGAAAGCTCCATTGATAAGAGGATCATGTGCTTGACTGAGCTGGATGAGCATATAACTATGGTGGTAGACCGAATTGCCACCCATCAAAGTCTAGTGAAGAAGCTCTTTGACCAAAAGGCAAAAAACCATGATTTCTAGGTTGGAGATCAAGTCCTACTATGGGACAAGAGAAGAGAACCAAAGGGAACACATTGGAAGTTTGGTTCTCTTTGAAGAGGCCCATTTATTATCTATCATCTCAATGGTGAGAACAACTTCTTGTTGAAATATCAAGATGGCATGCTCTTTTCTATGCCTTACAATGGGTAGCATCTAAAGCACTTTAATCCATGAAGTATCAGATAAGATCAAATTATACATATGTATATTTGTATAGTCTTTAGTTTTATTTTTGTGCTTTCATTTTTGTTTTTGTCACCTTTCTTTTTGGGTAGCATGACTCCATATCCTAATGGCATACTTTAAGGCACTAGAGATTCTAGTTTCTACTCCCCTCAATTTTTCCAAAGTTTTCAACTGAAGGAAGTTCCCCAACTAGAGCCAACTGTTGTCCCCAAAAAATATCACTCATTTTTGGGACAACATTTGAACTATTTTGGTCCAACAGACCAAAATCCTCTCTCCCCTTCTCAAAAATTATTTTGAGCATTCAGATTCTTCATTTCTACAGACTCCACCAGTTCTAAAAACTCTATAGGCTCATTTCTATAGACTCTATAGGCTTAAATTTATGGACTTAGTTCTATGGACTTTGCAAGAAGGAATCTACAGACTCATTTCTACATAATCTATAGGCTTAAATCTATGGACTCTACAGATATGTTTCTATGGACTCAACATGCTTGAAATTAATAGTTTCAATAGGTTCAAAGGCTTTTATAGGCAAGTTCAATTAAAAGAACAAGTTTCCAACACTTAGTCACTTTTAGGATTGGTTTAATGCCTTGGTTTAACTAAAAGAGTTCATCGGCAAGCTTCTATGTAGTGTTTGAACCATTGAACTATTAAACCTTGAACCATTTTGGTTCAATGGGTTCAAAGGTTCAATGTCATCAATAAGAGTTAAGCACATTTGTCAAGGTTCAAAGTTCAATCACTTTAAGGTTTAATGGCTTCAAAACACTTATCAAAGAGAAGAAGGCTTGAACCATTGAACCGTTGAACCATTAAACCACTTTGGTTCAAAGGATCAACGGGTTCAAAGGTTCAACAGGTTCAATGACCCTATGGTTCAACACAATTTGGCTCAAAGTTTTTGGTTCAAGAAATCAAGTGAATGAATGGAACACAAGAGATTAAACTTATTGAACCATTGAACTATTGAACCAAAGTTGGTTTAATCAGTCGATTCAATCGACATGTTCAAGGGGCTGCCCTAAAGCCAAAGGAAAAAGTATGCTTGTGGAGGGTAGTGAACCAAGATGTGTACCCTTGTGAAGGGAAGTGAACCAAGCTGAGTACCCTTGTAGAGGGTAGTGAACCAAGTTGAGTGCCCTTGCAGAGGGCAATGAGCAAAATCAGACAAAGAGAATTCCTTTGAAAAAGTGAACCAAGGACAAACAACCCTTGTAGAGGGCAGGCAAGGAATAGATGGACCATTGCAAAAGTCTAAAGGATATTTATGGGCTTGAACAGTGCTTACAGAGGGCAAAGTTCTCTTTTGGGAGAAGAATGCAGAAAATTGACTAAGGCAAAAATCCTTTGGACTTTTTTTATGAAGGAATTCACCTAGGAAGAATGCCTGACAGAAAGCCCAATAGAAAGTAGAGGCAAAGAGAAGGAATATTTCCTTCAAACAAATTATCTGAAAGAATTCCTTCAAAATTTTTGTCTGAATGAAAATTCCACCAAAGAAATAAAAAACCCACTGAGGAAATAAAAGCTGGAAGGCCACCCAAAATATCCCAAAGAGTAGGTACCCTTGTAGGAGGCTCTCTCCAGGGAAAGTGGACCATTTCTCAAAGACCTTAAAGGGCAAGTTCCCTCCAGGAAAGATCAAACCTCAAGTTGTAGTGGAACATGCCACATGTCCCTCATAAAGTTGTGGTAGAAGTTGCCACGTGTCCCTCATAAAGTGTAGTGGAAGCTGTCATGTGTCCCTTAAAAAGTGTAGCAAAAGCTGCCACATGTCATCTATAGGGACACAATTTCTAGTAACTCTTAAAATAGTAGAATGTGTCATGTGTCATCTACAAATCTTGGTGGAAGCCACCAAGTGGAAACATCCATAGCTTCTTCCTTTTATTGAGTAAGGACTATGGTGGGTCCCAAGTGAGTGCTAAACTCGAGTGGAACATGCCACGTGTCATCATTTTCATGATTCTAAAAGAGTCCCAAATGTTTCTATAATGTTTCCATGAGCTCAGTAAAATCTACCATGTGTCATCCTTCATGGGATTCTTAAAAGACATATAAAGCCTCTATAAGTTAAGCAGATGTTGCCACATGTCCTAACCTTTTTCATAGCAGAATGTGCCATGTGTCACTTGTTGAGATCAACAGAAAGTAGCCAGAACAAGCGAGAAAGACATGAAGGAATGGCTAAGGATGATGATAAGCCCACAACCATCAAATTCAAGGCAACCAATTAGTTGTTGGCTTTCAAACAATGATGGACCTAAACACATCAAATTTGTAGCAATGAAATAGATGTTGATCCTTGCAGGCTTAATCACAGACCCTATGAATGAATTTAGCAACAGGCCAAAGAGATAGCCTGAGAGCTCAGATCACACAAATAAGGGAAAAATACAACCAAGAAAGGGGGAATGATGAAGAAGGATCATAAATATTTGTACATGGGACATGTTTCTATAAGGTGAAGTAGTCCACCAGGTGGACATCAGAGAGTGCAAATATTTAATGGTGCAGCCTATTTTCCTGCATTGAGTAGAGCGAACAACTATGGACACATAAGGAAACACATCCAGCAACCCATATTAAAAATTGATGCTCAATTCTAGCATATCCCATGGACATAATTTAAAATGCATTAAAGGCATTGAATGCATCGTAATACATATTTTTGAAACAAAATGCCCAAGTCTTTCTTGGAGCACTATATATTGGACTCTCTCTTATTGTTTTGAAAGGATCTCTCTCTGTTATCAGAAATAAAACTCTGACCAAATTGAAAGGCATTACTAAGACTTTGAGCTCAGATTGTTGATCATATTTCATTATTTGAATAAGAAAACAAGTGACTTTTCAGACTTTGTGCTAGAATAGCTTTTTTGTTGGGGAATTTTTTCTTATGTCTATTTCCTTAATACATTTTTTGTCCATTTAATTGAATAAGTAGAATTAGTGAAAATAATCAAGAAGGTGTCCTGAAGCCAATTATGGAGAGACTTTGCACCCCCACAATTGCCTTTAGTGTGTTTTATTTCTATTCCTATGTAAAGGATCTTGGGATGAATTTGTGCCCTCATTATCTTTCATATTCTATTTCTGTGTAAAGGACCTTGAGATGACTTTGTGCCCTCATTGTCCTTCATATTTCACTCTTTGGCAGTTGAGGTGGAGACTTTGTGCTACATTTCATCCTATCATATTATTGCGTCCTATTACAATTACTTGTCACCACCTGAAAGGTTCCTTTTTTCTATTGAACATCACTTTTGAAAAAATAAGAGTGCCTTCTATCATTTCATCAAGATTTCTCCTTTGATTTGTGAACATTATCTCTGAAAAAAGAGAGATAGATGGTTGATCCTACCCTTGAGTGTTATTTTCTATTTAGATATATAGTATATAGCTCCCACATATTTATAGGGAACCTCCCCTTGATGAGAGGAGAGATTTGTCCCCTTTTTATGTAGTAAACATGCACATCTAGATTACCAATTTCCCTATGCTGTGGTTGAAGAGACATATTTTGCTCATCAGTTAGCTGATTGACAAAATATACACCCAACACATTGTATACATAAAAAAACATCCCACAACATAAAATCTCAATATTCATCATGAGGTAATATTTTGTGTTAACGTCTAAGCATCTATATAATAAAATCACATGATAAGAATTATTATCTCTACTACCAAGATAATAAAAAATGCATCTCGATGAACAAACTGAAATCATCCATAACTAGCATATGAGTAATGCTCATGTAAGAAAATAATAACATTGAGTACATAAAAACCATTATCTCAAAAAAAATATGTTAATAACCATCTTGTGAATTATACAATATATAGATCATGTCACATCAGCACAAGTGTGAAATAATAAAAAGTCCAAAACTTGGCACTGTGAAAATTAGGGCCTCATAAAGTAGAGATGTTATGTACTTCAATTGATCCAATCCATGTGGAGATATGTGTAAATTCAAAGGGTCCTAAAGTGACCCAATCTATGTATATAAAGGTTATTTTAGTCTTGTTCACTTCCTAGCTATCAAATTAAACAATATTCTAAGTGGTTTTTGGGATAAGTGTTTAGTCATTGACAAATGAAAAATTTCAACTACACTTATTTAATAGGTCTTGAGCCTTAAAATGAAATGGATAGCATATATTAGGCTCATTTAAATGTGAATAAGCCTTTTTATATGGACTTATAAATTAAAATGTTACATTTTATACCATCACCATCACATCAATATCAACTTTGAAAATAAAATAACTGTAATAGTGTGGGCACAAATAATGTTCATGCACCCAACCTCATCCAATTGATGCAAACATAAAGAATTTTAATAGTGAATGTATGAACATTGTTCATACCCCAATTTGATCTAATCATTTCCAACATGTGATATATAATGATAAAATCTATCATTTAATGTAATTAATCTAATAATTTGAAGAATCTTGAAATGTATAAAACATGACATATACACTACATTTTCTCCAATCTATATAAATTTGTAATATATAATACTTTTTTATCAATGTATTTCATGTTTATCATGAAATGTCACAAACTATAGGCATTTTTATCATAATTTGACCTAATATAAAATAATCAAACCAATTTTAATATTTATACCAATTTAAAATGATTGAACCAATCTATATATATTCCAATCATAAATAAATATAACCAATTGGATTATCTTGGACCAATATGAATATATGTACCAGTATGAATATTTGTCTCAAAATGGATAAATACTAGTGTATTCCCCCTTTTTAATATGAGGTATGAGGCTATCAAATCAATCATGTCAAAATATGTACATAGATAAGTAATTGTGATCATTGGAAATATGAATGAAATAATACATGACCTATGTCATGTAACCAAGTAATGTACCTATTGAATATGATAAACTTCTTGTTTGAAATTTTCTATTTATAAATTTTCTAATAATTAACTAGGATGGTTTCATTTATATATGCATAATTGAGCTTATATGTTTGTAGCTTAAACTTGGTATTAATTTCATTTGGTGGGTACATGAGTTTGATAAGAAATTATTTTTTAAATGGATTTTCTCATCAAAAGGTATTAATAATTTCTATGGGTAATTTTTTATATATCACTATAATAGTATTAATGTTTCACCATTCAATAGAATTATGAAAAAAGTGTATATAAGATGTAAGCACTAGGATTTTGCACAATAATATTTGTGTTAGTCTAGGTCTTAGGTCCCCTTATTGTTTATTCCTATTTGACCCCATGTAAATAACTAATTACCCTTTTACCATTTACCCTATGTAATTAAGTATTATTAATTACTTTCACTTAAGTAAATTAATTCAACTAGTTACCTACTATAAAATCTAAATAAATCTACCCAAATCAAAATACAAGGTAAGTTGTTTTAACCACCCACAACACCCTCGTATCCTGAAATCATTTAAAAACTTAGGGCTTAATTTGACTTCTTGGTTAACACCACTCCAACAACTTTGGTAAGTTTAGGCCAGAATCATTATCAATTCTCATGATCAATAGTGATTATGTTGAATCGACATCAATTTAACCACAAGCCCCCTGAGCCAAAAGATTAATTTCCTATGCTTGTAAATGCACTATAATGCTAACAAAATTTGTTTGGATTATTATTTTGTAAATTTTATATTCACTTTTACACCTATATCAACTCATCCATAGCCATTAGTAGATCAAGAATAATCCTATCAACATTGTATTCCACCTTAGGTTGGAATTGTTGTAAAAGTTAGTTTGTCATTTGTTTTAGTAATTTATTATGTAATTTATTCTATCTATATGCTATTTTATATTCACTTTTATCCTTGTGATCAATGTTATAATATTCTTATCCATCTTTAGACATCCCAAAACCATCCTAAATCCTATTAAAACCATGTTTTAAACCTTTGTCCTTATAACCTTATCTTCATTGATAGAATTAACATTGATTCCTTGAATCAACATTGATCATGTAGATTGACATAGATTCCTACTAAAAACACATTCTATCTACAACTTGAATCCCTTTTAGTTAAAAGTTTGATTGGCATTTTAGATCATTATTTCTTAAATCCATGGGTTTATTGTAAATTAATCTGCTTGGAATTGTTCATGAAGTGATCACCATCTAAGATTCACCCATGGTTACGCATCCCCTTTTCACATACCAAAGTGACATTTCCTTTGAACTAGGGATTTGTGCCATTATGTTTGCCCCCACCTTAAAATCCATTGATGACTATTTAAAATTGATTCAAGATGAACAAGAAGTTGTTGAAGATTATTAGAATGTCCATTTTTTTAACCTTCATCCAATGAATGTATATTAAATATTAAATCATTTCAATATCTTATCTATATTGTTAAATGTTTTATCATAATTTCATTTTTTATGTTTATCCACTTCTAAGATAGAGGCTAACATCCTTATAAGGAAGTATACCACTTATTGTGATTGGTCTCGTACCATGTAGCCCACTCATTTAACATATTAAGCTATCTTTGTTTGAGTTGTCTATTTTGTGCATATAATCCTTCCAAGACAAAAAAGAGTTATCACATCACCATAAATATGTTATGAAATCCTCTCTAATCATAGGTAGTATTAAAAGCCTTGTACCTAATTTAAGTTTTTAAGTAGTTTAATTTAAATAAAAAATGAACAAAAATACTTTAAACATTCTAGCATGCCTAATGGGACCCCTATTATTGATTTCTTTGTTTTTTTTCTTTTTTTTTGTTTCATTTAGTGAAATTTATTTGTCATTAAAAAGCATTAAAAATAAAAACATTTAGACTACTTTCCTTTTTCTAAAGAAATTATCTTCTTTTAGTTTGTTTGTTTTGGAGAAAATCTATTTTAAGTAAGTGGATAAATTTATCATTTAGTCACACTCTTTTCACACATAAATTAAACCACCATAATAATAAAAATTTACAATCAAAATAATTCCCACCCAGGTAGACCAACTTGTATTTCATCACCAAGGTGAAAGTTGACTCAGTGTTTTAGCTAAGTATAAATAATTATCTAGTAGTATATAGGATAAGCCTTTGACACCTTTATCTTTGATGGGTCATGAAGTGAGGGGTTAGGACATAATACCAAGCCATGTGTTTCCACCAACGTAGAATCAAGCCTCACTATACCTTTAGGTATATCAAGGTTCCCAACCTTAAAATAAACATGAAACCAACCTTAGACTACCATTTCTTAGGACCTTAAATAACCCATATCCCCTTCACATTTTAAATTTTATTTATTAAAAAATAATAATAATAATAATAATAATAATAATAATAATTTCATTCAAATTGAGTGTGTTTTTTAATTTACTAAAAATGATAAAATCAAAAAAGGGTTGTGTGTTTTATTCTTTGTTTTTATTAATTTATCACTACATAGTTTTAATGTGACAATAGTCACTCAAATAAATAGAATCACCCCACTCATCTTCCAATTTAATGGAAAAATCACCAATTCCTCCTACCTCTCCTAATTGTATTAGGGATGGTCTCCCTCAGTTATACCCTTAGGGTGATTCAGTTTTTTCTAACATAATAGATAATAATTTGATCACCTTGAACTATTACCTTACTACACAATTCATATGGATCCCCATTTCCACTCATGGCCAAAATTCCCACTCATTCTATGAAATTCCCATAGAAACCTTTGAGTTATATACTATGTCCATGGTGTCCTTTTCCAGTAACCCACCACCACCCTTGGTATCAAATACTAGCACAACACAACCTTTAGATACCCAACCACCCTTAGTGTCTAGTAGTCCTACCATAACTAGTATTTTAATGCAAAATGTTACTACACCACTACCAAAAAGTAACTAAACACCCTTTCTGATGATTCAAAGTATATCAATCTCCATTGCATTGACCCTCCCTCCTATACAAACCCATCTAACATCAAGTTCTCAACATGCCACACAACCTCAACCATCCACACAACAAATCCCTATAAATAAAAATCTTCAATAATAAATACTGCTAGATACACAATACCAAATTCCCATGAAACCCTTTTTAGGTAGTTATCTTAACCCATCCCAATAGGAAAGCTTACCTTTATTCTTCTATTAATATGTGGCTATATCTCAATCTACTATCACCATGTCTATAGGGTGCCCCCTTACACATCCTCTCCCAAAGTAACTTCCCCCTATCAAAATTTACAATAAAATGTTTTAGGAGGCATCCCCAATATAATGCCCAACCAGATCTCATGTGCAATCTCATGGAGAGGATGACAAACTTAAAATTGTCTACCTCTAGGTAGAAAAACATTCTTACATATGAATAGATCTACAATGAAATGATCAACTCTATCATCCCTATCTTTCCATATCCTTTAGAGAAAGAACATAATAAATTTACACAATTTAAAAATAAAGAATATCATTAAAAACACATTAGGGCATTTTGGCATGTGTGATACCTTGTTTCCCATGATGATACCCTCATTTTAAGGACATTCACTTTGTCACTTATAGGGTCAGCTTTAGACTAGTATAGTTTCATCCCTCAACACTCACTATTTTCCTTTGGAAAATTATCTAAAACTTTATTAGATTAGTTCTTGATAAATATTACTAGAAAATTAACTATTACCAACCTTTATACCATTAGGAAATTCAAGGGAAAGTCCATTTTAGACTTTATTGTTAGAGGGTGGGGATTTATAAACCAGCTAACCTTGTCCCTTATTCAAATAGAATTAATCAAATTATTTTCAATATCATGTGTAAAACATATCTCCTCCACCTTACAAGTTCAGTCATTCAAAACTTTTGATGAGGCCTTTACCATGACTCAAAAGTAATAAATCTAAGCCTTAGAGGAGGGAAAAGTGAATTTACAAAAAAACTTGAAACCAAACCCTTCTAAAGGAAACATAATCTAAATCTAAAGGGTATAGCTAATGTTATTGTATTTAAGTCAGCTTCCCCATCCACAATGAACCAACTGATCTCTTATTAAACACAATCATAAAGAAACTTAGCGTAGTTCTCATCTAGGTAATACACACCTTTTGGGGAGTCTTACACTAATATTTTACACAAACTATTAAAGGAAATAATCATTTATCTTCATCCCATTTGACATGTGGATGACTCTTGACCAAAATTAGGTTGGTATAAAGAAAGTGATTTTTGTACTTACCATCATGTGCTTGGTCATGAAATTAATAGATGTTGATATTTCAAAATTTTAGTAAATAACCTTATTGATCTAGGGGAGCTATAATTGGATAATCTAAACACTCCTCAAAATCAATCTATCAACATCTTTAGTCAACCATTCCCTAACCATCCATCCTCATCTAACTATGTATAAAAAAATATGGGAGGCACCCTAGATCAAGGCACCCATGATCAACTTTTACCTAAGGAAGTTGATAGCATGCTTGAATCATCTTCTACCTCAACAAAAATACCATATCTCCTTCCGATAGATGATTTTGACCCATATGAATCAACCAAACCTATTATACCATCCACTTGAGGATTTTGGATCTCATTTCATGGGATCTCCCATAATAAGACTCATCAAAACACACTAAAATTATTCCATAAAAAACTGAGAATAAAAATGAATTTTATTATCCCCACAAGTAGAATAAATCCTTTGGTATACCAAAAGGTAAGGCATTGCAACATCCACCTATAAGACTCAAACTTCCATGAAATGAGGATTATCATAAATACACTTCCACAACCTCTAATTGTATTCAAAAAGGGAAATATTTCCATGACCCAATAAAAAACTAAACCATCTATACTAGGGCCACATCCCTCCTCACAAATTAAGATCGCAATCACATAATTTTTTATTAAGGGATATAAGTTAGTTCAAAAGCCTTTACCAATACTACCCACACTAAAACCTCATGTTAAGCTTGTAGACTTTTTTTATCCCCAAAATTTATCTAATGCAACCTTGCCACCCATTAAAATTGCATGCATCATCAACATAAAAATTGAGAGTACTGAGGTAAGCATGACTCAAAAAATAATACCCCAAAATGTAACAAAACCTAACCAAGATCATTTGCAATGATCTTATGCCACCATCTTTAAACAACTTTTTAAAAACTCTCTTGCCACATTGCCTCCTATCAAGCCAAGTAATCCCCATATCTAAAAGCCCATGTGGTAGAGAGAAAAAAATTATGTGCCTATCATAGGATACCTAGACATGACACTAAAATTTTTAATGCTTTAAAATTCATGATTCAAAATATTTTAGATGAGGATGATCTATTAATTGAACAACATGATCCCTCTTCAGTCCTAAAACTATAAATATCCTTGATTTTAATATATTTAACCTTTTAAAAGGTAATAAAAAATTATGATTAATAATCTCAACTTAATTCCTAATCAACCCTCAAGACCCTCAAAAATTAATAAATTAGGGACTTCAACAAAGTTTCCATTATTTTAGATCGATACAATAAACATAGCAACCTAATCTCAAGTACAAACCCCTAAAACCCAAAAATCAAGCAAAGCCAAAGTATCCATAACTAAATCCCCTATCCTGACTACAAAAAGATCTAAATCCTTCACTACAAAACCTAAAGTATCCATTTTAGGAAAAGGACAAAATAAATATTTAAAAATTATATGGATATTAGGTTTAGGGAAAATTCACCAAATCTTTATCAAAATGTTCATATATGAACTAATTGATAATTCCCCTCAACATCATCAATAAATGATAGAAGCACTTCAGGACATACAAGTGCAACTTGACAAACCCAAAACTATGAAGACATTCATTGGAGCCTTATAGATGGTTTCATATATTATTTTTAATGATTTTGAAATAGTTTTGTTAGTATTCAAAGACCATAACCCACCCTAATTCGTCACTATAAAAATTAATCAAACTCAAATTAAAAGAGTGATGATTGAAAATGGGGATAATATTAATATTATCTCCTCACATGAATTTAGACAACTTTAACTTTAAAAAATGGTTATAAATCAATCCCTGATATTATTATGAGTTTTTAATGATACAGTGACTCCTACATTAAGAACCTTTGTCTTACCCATCCAGGTAGTTTTTCATGCTCTTGATAAGTTGTTTTATGTCAGAAAGGAGAATTTCAATATAATATTATCCTAAGGCACCCTTGGATCTATATTATGCATTGTGTTCCATCCAATTTACATTAATGTATCAAATTCTAACATGATGGCCAAAGTTCACATCATCCCTACTAATCTACATCTATTTAAAAGTTATAATCTAACCTTTTGACCCAATGACATTTTACTCCCTCTAAAAATTACAACCCCATCACCATCATCTAACTAAGCATCATCTAATTTGAAAATCCATTCATCATGACTCTCTGATAAGGCTCCTTTAGAATATATAATAGGAGATTACTAGTTACTATCACTTAACACCCTTCCCACTCCATAAGAGTATGGGGATCTTGATAAATAGTATAACTATTATCTTAACCTTAGGAATGTTTTTTCCTTTCAGCCCCTTTTCTTACATACTCATTTTTTATATGGAGGGATCAATTGATCATCCTCATATCTTGATATCCCATCCCAATCTAAACCATTTTCCTCAAACTTCTTATTCCTAAACAAACTATGCTTTGTTCACATTTATTTACAGTGATGCACCTAGAAAGGCTTCCGTATGGGATGTTATGAACAAGGAGCACATGATGTTACATTAGGATATTTTATGAAACCACATGAAAAACATAGTCTAGGATTTAACAAAACTCTTAAATTCATTCTTAAAGTCACCCCCACATTTTATCTTGAAGATAATGTCATAATTCATCCTCTAACATTGTCCCTTAAATAGATGATGTCGTGTCCATCCCCCTAAACCTTTTTTTAGTCAATATGATATCCATATAACCTCTCACCTATCATATTAATTGTGAAACTAAATCCACCCCCCCTTACCTATCCTAATATGGTAGAAGAATATTCTCTTACCATTCTCATTATTTAGTGTGAAGATGATGAATCTATCTTGAAATACTTAGGCATCAAAAACTTGCACTTGCATAATTCCCTACCAGTTGAAACATCTAGTTTATTAAATAAATATACCATAGACATTAAAATAGGGTCCCAATATGCCCCACGCATATTTAAAGTTAATAAATCTCTTGACCATCATGAGCATAAAGACTTCACCACCTTCTTGGTAGACCATAGTGAGGCTTTTGCTTAGTCATATAGTGACATGCTAGGTATCAACCCTATTATCATTGTTCATAATATTGTCACTATCTAGGAAGCTAAACTAGTGAAGAAAAAACTTTTAAAGATGTACCCTTATATTTTTCTCTTAATCAAGGAGTTATAGTGCCTCTTATCTATTAATTTCATTCAACCAATCAATTACCCTTAATGGGTATCTAATATTGTGCCTATCATAAAACCAACATGGGGGTCTCCATATTTGTACCAATTTTTGAGAGCTAAACCTCACTTATCCCAAAGTTGACTTTCCTCTTCCTAACATTTATCAAATAGTGGACTTAAATTCAAGCCATGAGATGTTATCTATTATGTATGGATTGTTTGGATATAATCAAATCCTTATCACCCTAGAGGACCAGCATAAGACTTCCTTTATTACTCCCTAGGGGACTTTTTCTATAAGGTTATGATTTTTCACATAAAGAATGTGGGCACTACATATCAAAGACCTATGACTTACATCTTTCATGATATAATCCATAAGATTTTTGAGGATTATGTGGATGATATTTTTGGTAAATCAAAGCCCTAAAAAGACTATCTCTCCATTCTCAAAGTAATGTTTGACCATCTAATCCAATTTTATGTCTGTCTCAACTCCAAAAAGTGTGTTTTTAGAGTCTTGATTAGTAAATTCATAGGTTTTATTATTTTTATCCATTGTCTACAAATCAATCCCGCTAAGATTAGGTCTATCATAGATATGCCAACCCTATCCAACCTTTATCAACACCATAGCCTACAAGGAAAATTACAGGTTATTCAATATTTTATCTCCTAACTATTTGATCGATGTCAACCATGCCATCACCTTTTAAGTAAGGATACCCAATTAATCTAGGATTCTAATTATTAAGAGGCCTTCAAAGCTCTCAATAGATATCTCCTCTCCCTACCAATTTTTATTCCTTTTGATGAAGGGATACCTTTTTCTTATATATTTTAGACATGGTTCATGCCCTAGGGGCTATACTTACCCATCATGATGAGCAGTATAGAGAATAGGTCGTGTATTACATAAGATAGACTCTCATTGAATATGAGACATGTTATACACATACAAAAAACTCTACCTAGATTTAGTTTTTATGGATTCTAATATTTTCCACTATTTGTTTAATCATAAGACCTATGTAATTATAAACACTAACCCTCTAAAGTTTATGCATTTGAAGCCTTACCAGAATTAACATATGGCTAGGTGGCTCATTATTTTATAAGAATTTGATTTAGATTTTCTCTACCGTAATTTAGTTAAAGTCTAGACCATTGTTGATTAGTTAGCTAAGGCACCTCTTACATGTGGGCAACCATCTAATTTTGAATTGTCAAATGAATCATCACTTCCACATCCCAAGTAGATCTTGATTATCAAATGACTTTATTCTTTAATGGATAGAAATGTGAGCATGGTGAGTGATGGAATTATTTTAATACCTCCCAAGGGTTATCCTATGCCTTTATCCTTCTATCTATTTTTTTATTGCATTAATAATATGGTAGAGTATGAAGCCTTAATTATAGGTCTCTAAATTACTTTAACCTTAGGCATTAGGTCACTTTGTATCTATCAAGATTATTAGTTGGTTGTTAATCAAATAAATGGCATGTATTAGTGTATTAATGACATCCTCTAGAAGTAAAAAATGTTAGAATATTAGCTATTAACCAATTTTTATCATTATGTCATCCAAGCCACTCCTTGATCAACCAACCAATTCACATATACCATGGCCTCCCTAGCTTCCTTCATCCCATCCTCCTCTCAAGAATCCAAGCTTTTTCTGATAATGCATAAAATCAACTAGCCATCTTATACTAGAACCAATTTCACTTTTTTCCACAATGTCAAATAAAATCACTTGAATCTATGGTACACATAGATATTCAATTACTTGTTTAAGGGTATTATCCCTCCTAATTTATCTAAGAATCTTAAGTGTGTTTTTTAACAGTGAACCACCTGTTACATTATACTAGGGTATGTTATTTATAAGAGATGATTAAATGATCTACTCATTTGATGTATTTAGAATTATAAGGCTACTCTTGCAATCTAAGAAAAAAATGGAGGGTTGTTTGGAGGACACTTTAGAGGTATATCTATTTCTAAAAATATTATTTGAATAAGTTATTATTGGCCTACTCTAAATCAAGATTGTTGAGTATGTCAAAATGTGTGAAATTTCAAAAACATCTTAATCTCTCTCACATCCCTAGTAATGAATTGCAAGTGGCCCAAGGATTTTGACCATTTTATAAGTGGGGGTTATATCTTATAGGACAAATTAATCCCAAATCTTCTCAGTGACATAGTTTTATCATTATCGCTACCAAATACTTCATTAAATGGTTGGAGGCCATTCCCCTTATTTTGACTAGAGTAGATAAAATTTTTGGTTTTATTAATTATCATATTATATGTATATTTGGTGTCCTTCATAAGATAATTTTAGATAATGGAAAATATTTTAAAAATAAGCAAGTCCAGAGACTCTATGACTCTTTTAACATTTAGCTAAGCTTTTCTTCACCTTATTATTTGAAAGCTAATGGATAGGCCAAAGAATATAATAAAACCCTAATTAAAATGTTAACCAAAGTGGTCAATAAGGTTGGTAAAATTTAGCATCTTCGCATTCCCTTCACCTTATGGGCTTAGTGTACTAGCTTTCCAACCTTTGCAGGTGTTATGCCTTTTTCTTTGGTTTATGGCATAGAAGTCATCCTCCCTCTAGAAATATAGATTCCTTCTCTATAGATTTCTTTTAGAAACATCATTTTTGAAGAAAAATATTACCAGGAATATTTATCATATCTTGAATTTTTAGATGAGCATTGATCTATGGCCCTCGAGAATATCCATGTATATTAAGAAAGAATAAAATGTGTATATAATCAACATTTTAAAAAACTAGAATTTAATATTGGTGACCTTGTCCTTAAATAAAATTATCATGTAATGAATATGGAAAAAATAAAATGAGGAAATTTTCCTATAAATTGGCTTGGACCATATATTAACATTCATAAATATATATCTTGTAACATCGCCACTGGGATCTATCTAGAATATGTGATTTTTTTTTAATTAAACACATATTGTTTGGCCTCTCTTGAGGGAAAAACATAATGTGAGACTCTTAAAATTTTGCATATATGTATTTTTTAATGTTAATAAACTTCAAACAAACTATAGTTAGTAGGAGTTCTCTTTTTATTTCAAAACAACCTAAATTTATATCTCCCATCACATGTAAAATATCTTGTAATGATAAAGAATCATGTGGATATGTAGCAGTATGCTTATCCTCACCTTAAATATGAACATATCAAAT
Source organism: Torreya grandis (assembly GCA_037957365.1). Classification (NCBI taxonomy): domain Eukaryota; kingdom Viridiplantae; phylum Streptophyta; class Pinopsida; order Cupressales; family Taxaceae; genus Torreya; species Torreya grandis. Next base: position 1,822,993 of record JARHVA010000596.1, on the reverse strand, counting down.
TTATTCATAGCATTTTATAAATGTATAAGCTCTATCTATAATGGGAAGGATCCCTAAATAATTATTATGTGAGAATTTTGTGGATCATAATCCATGTTTTGTTGTATTTTTAGCAGTTGTTTTTTAATCATGGACATGCTCAATGAGTTCATCAATTTGAATATCAACCTCCTCTTTTACCAAGGTTTCCCTTTCTATTTTTTGGCTAAGTCTCATCTTCCTTCCACTACTATCATGTGGCACCCCAGTGCTCATTCATCACGAAAAGGTTCCCAACTTGCCCAAGACTAGTGCCAGTTTGTCATGTGGTATCATGGCACTTATCCAAGGTATTTTTTTTTGTTAGAGATTTAGGTAGAACCATTAGATGATGAATTAATAATTGGGGCCCATTTTTTATTTATAATGAAATCAATAAAACTTTCTATGTGGAAGCCCCATGCTCATTCTTTGTAAGGTATTTCTTGACTTCCCTAAGATCAGTGTCAACTTTTCACATGGTGGCTCTATGTACTATTGGATAAAAATTGATAATAGGGGTTTTAAGGAGACACCCATCATCTTATCAGTCCTCAAGAGTAAATTTTTCCCTATTATAACTTTAAATAGCACTATTGGCCAAAGGAGGTGGGCCCCATTCCTAACAAGGTTTCCAATGGAAGTTTTAAAGGGAGATATGCATCACCACAATGATTCTTCTAAACATTATGGGGATAATGAGGCATAAATAGTTTCACCATATCTAATATTTTGAATACCAATGGCACTTATGAGTTAAATCTCCCCATTTAGTTACAATGGCCTCATCATGAGTGTGAGTTCCAAGTTCTAGGTGTCATTTCCTTGTGAGGTCATTGTGCTTATATATTTAGGGATTTTTTATTTTTTAAGGGGTTGGGAGTTAGATAACATAAATTATTTTTACTATTATTAAATATAAGACATTATAATAGTTTATTTTTTGAATAGAAATAATAGTGGTCATTTATTTTCACGTCACAACCTTAGTAGGTCTCCCTCATAGGAAGGATTGAATATTATATAATGTGTCTTTGGACCTTTTGTATTTTGTTCTCTTCCTAAAAATGAAGAGGATGTGGTGTTCTATGTCAAATTGAGTGTAATCTATTGTTATTTATTATTTATATGCTCTACTTTCATAGTCTTGGCTTTGGTTTATGTTATAGTTATTAAATCATGCATGTGATCTTTTAAATTATTTGTAGTGTTTCAGAGGTTCAAGTTATTTTATGCAATATTAGGTGGATATAGTAAAGTTTAGGTGTATCACCTTGGTTAGTTTTACTTCATTTTTATTTACATTTCCTTCTTACCCTTTTCATCCCCAATTAATTTGAAGAGATAGCTTTTAAAATCATGGAGGTTACTTTATAGATCATAAATTTAGTCCCACATCTGTAAAGCTTCCCATAGGAAGTTGTTCACCAAGAGAAAAAGTTTTAGGCATCAACACTTTTCTTTTATAGTACTCCCAGTGGGGATCGACTACTAGTCTACTTGATTATAAGCTAGAGTTTATGAGCCATAGGCCCATCATAAGGTCACAAATAGTGAAGAATCCAAGCTTGTTACTACCACCTCTAGTAGCTATAACTCATCAAAGAACCACAAGATATATCATGACACAATAACCATAGTAAATGGCAATCCTAGGACCACCAAGAAATTTTATAGCAGGAACAATGGTAGCCCACTCATTCCTCTATTAGCCCTAGCTACATGGTACCCTATTCCTACTAACACCTTGAAAGCACTCCCTAAATTCATAGAGGATGATTTAAAAATCATAGTGGAATATTTTCAAGATGTTGCTAATTTTTGTACTATACATTATGTCACACAATAAAATGTGGCCTTAAGGCTACTAGCTACCTATTTTAAAGGCCAAGCTCTTGAGTATTATTGGTCCTTGCCACCCAATTCCATCACCACCTAGGATGACTTGGGAAACAAATTCTTCAAATGATTTAATTAGAAGTTAGACCGATCATGTCTCTTGTAGTAACTAATCACCATTAAAAGAGCCCCATAAGAGGTTATTATTAATTTCAATAATAGGTTTGATAAGACATGGCAAAGAATCCTGATAGTGGCTTGACCACCCACAGGTATGGCCATTATATTTTACCTCAAGGCCTTTAAATTAGACATAGTGGTTATGATTCAGTTTCTTAGAGGCCAGACATTACTAGATGCATATGACTCATTAGTCAGAGTGGAGAATAATTTTATAGATGCCAAGAAACTTCCCCTATGACCATCGATGTCCATATTCCCATTAATACCAATGTCATAACAAGAAGAAGTTCCAAACACCCTATAAGCATCTCTTTCCATGTATGTATACCCACCTACTCAGATAAGTACATCCTCTTCATCCAAACTAGCTATGGATATGAATGACATGAAGAACATCATGTGAAACTTCTCAGATGAGATCATAAATCTCAAACATCAACAAGTTATGCCCACAAATCCCCCTTACAAAAATTACTAGAATGGAAGGGTGCCATATCATCATAATTAATATCAAGAAAAGTATATGTTGAATCATTAGGGATCGAATCATTAGAAATGATCCATAAATAAAATCATCTCAGTTCATGACCTTTTCAAATAGACCCACTAAGTTCAAATATATAATTAGTTGGTCAAAATAACTTGGTGGATGACTCAAACTCTTTTTCATGTAATGATTCACATACACACCAAAATTTCCCAAGATGCAATCTACAAGATAAGGTTTCCAAGTAATGAAGATAAGGGAATGCACTTGATTCAGCTCCTTATGGATACCAATCCTTGAGTCTCAAAAATGTTGTCCTAATGGCTCAGATGTAAGGAATGTCCTTAGAAAAAGAGGAGGAGATAGCCTCAAATCATGGGATTTTCTCTTGGGTAGAAGGTGAAGATGCATTCTATGCAAGAAAGGTCCCCATGATGAAATCTTCACAAGTTCAATTGGACTACTACACTTGATCCAAGAAGAGACTGGTCAAGACCCAAAAAGCCTTCAAAAGGACTAAATTAACTTTTGTGAAAGGTCTAGGACCCCAACCACCACCTATAGCATATCAAAAGTGGAGTGAAATAATATAGAACAAGATAAAGGACCCCAAAGTCTGATTGTAAGGGTCATTTAATGTGGTGGAGTAGTTGAAAAATCCCTCAACCAATGTTTTTCTCTATGATTTATTATCTATTCTGAGTATAAATCTCTATTGTAGTAAGCATTAGAAGACCAGGAGAAATATATGTGAACTAGCCCAACTACAGAGCTAACACCAAAAAAGGGAAAAGTAACTACCAATAATGTGCAACCTCATGCACCATCCACATTCATCAACTCCCAAGTAAGGGTAAGTAAAACAAAACCTACCCCATTTTATTTAACTCTCATTATGGGAAACAAGTTATTGTACAATTCCATTATTGATTTTGGTGCCATCACTATAGTGATGCCCAAACATATTATGAAATCAATGTAACTTCAATATGAACCCTTGAATAAAGGGTTAATATAGTTAGATGGGAAGAAAGTTTAGATTGTACTATCAGGGCTCTCTCCCTAATTTTGTACTCTTGTCCCAATATCACAGTCACCCTAGAATTTATAGTAATAGACATCAAACCAACCTTTATGTTATGTCTATCAAGATATTTCACCTCCAAGATAGGTGGATACTTGTCTTTAGATTGATCTCACTTGATCTTAATGACCAAATATGGCTTGAAGTTGAAGGTGTTGTCTAAGCCAATACATTTGAATGACTTAGTTTATGATGCTATGATGAATTTTGAAGCAATACACACCTATTTCTCTAAGAAATATATGTATTATGTGTAAATGATCTAGGAAGAGAGAGTGACAAACAACAGGAACCCAGAGGAGGAAGTCCTAAATGAATTCATCAATGATGATCCATTCACAAATTTCAATGCCATTAGCCTTGGGATTTATTTAATCCACAATGAAGAGTGAGTCATCCCTAAGGTCATAAATAAGAGGGAGGATCAAAGAAAGGAATCAAAAACTGAGTCCAAATTTTGGACTCTATATTTCAATGGTGCAAAATGCAAAACTAACTCTACAGCTAATATCTAATTGATATCTCCATCTATAAAAGAGACCCTTAGATCCTTCAACTTCAAATTTGCTTTCATAAAAAATGAAGATGAGTAAAAATCCCTAGTCCACAGCCTCAGCCTTGCTGAGTGTATGGGTGTGAAGTTATTAAAAGTGTTTAGAGATTCCAAACTAGTAGTAAGGTAAGTGAGAGGATGTGTGGATATAAATAACATTTGTATGAGGTCTTACTACCACTGAGTATGGGATTCAATCAAATAATTTAAAACATTCAATATTTAAATCATCTATAGGTCCATGAATGCTCAGGTGGACCAACTGGTAGTAATAGGCTCCTAGTTTGATTCGGTAATCAATTCACTAACCAATGAATAAGCAATATGATCATTATTAGATATGCCTTCCTCAACAATGATTATAACTAGAAATTATTTGAGAGAAATGCCAAAAATAAAAAGTACTTATGTGAGTTTTTACATTAGTTATAGCCAAAGATCAAAGAAGCCTATGGGGATCAAATTATGTAACTAAAGTCTAATAAACTTCCAAAGGGATTGATCACCCTAGAGAATCTATTTGACTCCAATGACATGAGGAATGATAAAATGAAATTTATCATAGATAAAAGTGACTAATATAAGCTAGACATAGGAGAAGGAAGGAAACTAAAAGTTGAGAAATAATTTTCCCTTAAGGATAAAGAGTAATTGATATCCTTTTGTAGTGAATATGAAGGGGTTATGGCCTAGACCTATGATTATTTTAAAGGGTATGATTGCAAATTCATCCAACACACCATACATCTAATCAAAGGTTCTAAGATATTATACCAAAAGAAAAGGCTAGTAAACCCAAAAATCAAGTCTTTCATAGATCAGGAGTTAAGTAAATTGATCAACTCAAGGATCATATACCCAATCAAGCATTCAATTTGGGTATCCAACCTAGTTTCAGTGAGGAAAAAGAATGGAGAAATAATTCTATCCATGGACTTTAGGAATTTGAAAAAAACATATCTAAAATATTATTACCCCCTTCCTTTAATGGAATAGATCTTCCAAATAGTGGAGGGTGCCAAAATGTTCTCTTTGTTGGATGGGTTCTCGGGTTACAACTAGGTATGGGTCAATGAAAAGGATCATCACAAGACCACTTTTACTACAAAGTGGGGAAAATTCATGTATGCAAATATTCCTTTCAACCTTTTTAATATAAGGGCCACCTTATAATGAGCCATGGATATAGATTTTAAGGGCCTAATTAACAAAATCATCCTCATCTACCTGGATGATCTGATAGTGTTCTCTAAGAAAAAGGAAGATCATTTCGATCATTTAGAGAAGATTTTTCAAAAGTTCCAAGAGTTTGGGGTATCCCTTAACCCCAAAAATGTATCTTTGGCATTCTACAATGCAAGCTACTAGGGTATGTGGTATCCAAATAAGGCATCTCTATTAACCTAAATAGAGTAAAGGCCATCAGGGACTTGACTTTACTATTTAATAAGAAAGGAATCTAATCTTTCTTAGGGAAGATCAATTTCATCATCCGATTCATATCTGACTTTATAGGGCTGGTAAGGCCAATCACATTAATGCTAAATAAAGACCAAGATTTCAAGTGGACTACTAAAGGAAGGGTAGCATTTGAAAAAATTAAGTGATATCCACTACTCCCCTTCTAGTTAATCCCAACTTCTATAAAGACTTCATCATATATGTTTATGGTAGTGAACATAGCTTAGCAGTTATGTTAACTTAGAAGGAAGATGAAGGAAAGGGTGAGCATCCTATTGATTTCTACTCAAGGAACTTGTATAGTTATGAGATTAATTATAATTTCATTGAGAATCAATATTTTTCCATTATCAAAAGCATCAAAAATTTTAGGCACCTAGTGGTAGGAAGCAAGATAATGATATATCTGGTACATCCCAACATTAAAGAATACATAATGGAAGAAGAGATCACATAAAATAGATTCAAATAGATCACCAAGATCCTAGAATATGATGTTGAGGTTAGACTAACCAAGGTGATCTAAGGAAAAGGATTTTGTGAGTATCTATCCCAATGCATAGATACCCCAATAGAAGAACAAGATACATCAAAAATAGTTTCAGTGAGTTAGTATGAAACCAATTGGTTCTAATTTGTTGATAGAAGCCATTTTATGCAAATCATCCAATACCCAAATGGTCTCCCCATGTACAAGAATAGATTATATAGGTTGCAAAGGGATATTTATATACTAGTCTAGGGAGTCTGTTTCAAAAATAACTTCTATGGGGAACTATTCTAATGTGTTGATAGCCACTAGGATAGCAAGATCCTGTAGGACATATATTTTACCCCTCTAGGTGGGTATTTTTGTTAAAGATTATCACAACCAAAATCATGCACAGAGGGTACTACTTGATTATATTTTTGGATTCCCATTAATTGGTTAAAAAATTCTAGTAATGTCAATTTTTCATAGGCAAGAAAAGAAATTGGCCATGCCACTGAACCCAATTATAACTAATGAGCCTTTTGCATAGTGGGGCTTGGATTTAATTGGGATGATCAATCATATGTCTAGTGCAGTCCACAAATTACTTCATGAGATGGACTGAAGTGGCTCCTTTGAAATAAGTGATTGAAAATGTGATCCTCAAATTCCTAGAGGAACAAGTATCAAGGTTTGGCCTTCCCAAAACAATCATATCCGATAATGCCAAGGCCTTCAATTCCAAGATTTTAGAATTCACACTTAGGAATGGCATTTCTCTGAAGAATTTTTCCAACTATTACCTATAAGGGAATGGATCAGCTGAATCATTCCATAGAGGGAGTGGTATAATCACATAAAATAGCTCTATGGGAAAATCGAATCACTCATAAGAAGATTTTGAAAACATCCCCATATGAATTAGTGTATGGAAAAGAGGTGTTCATTCCCATCTCAATGGAAATTCCCACTCTATGGCTATTGAAAGCTATTGAGATAATGGAAAATGGGGCAATGGAGGTTAGGTTAGAAGAATTTCTCAAGCTCCAAGAAGCAAGAAAACAAGTCAGTAATGTTAAGGCCACCCAAACATAGGTAGTCAAGAGATGGTTCAACAAGAAAGCATCTAACCCAAGCTTCAATCTAGGAGACTTACTTTTAAAGTATGATGAAGGGATAGTGAAATTGGGTCAACATGAAAAATTTGATTCCTTATGGAGAGGGCCTTTGTGCATCATCGATAATAGGTAGGGTAATGCATTTGATCTCGAAGATGGAGAAGGTAAAACCTTAGATATTCTAGTTAATGGAATCCACTTGAATCACTTTAATTGATCTAATGGCTTCACCTTGTATATAGTTAGTTAGTTTCCCTTTTGTTAGTTGTTTTCCCTATTTTATTATTATTTATTTTTAAAATAAGTACCATTGGCACAAGTTTTTGATGTCCCATTTCTATGTGTCCACACCTTGGCTCCCCTTAGTTTGAATCATATCTAAAATACCGTTATCTACCCTAATCCCCCTAAGATTAGTGTCAGGCACCCAAAATTGCATGATCTCCCATAAGGGTCACCATAAAATATCTTATAAATGGATCCTCTATCATGTGCACCACCCTCCTCATTTATGGGCACCCAAATTCAAAAAAGGTTGCATGATGATCATGTTAGGAGTAATAGCCTATAATCACCCCTTTCCTCATTAAGCCAAACACTTAAACACCTAATAGTTTTCAAAAGCACCAAGCTAAGTAGAATACCTCAAGAAAAAGATTGTGAAGAATTGTAAGTAGAAAGGTGATATCCATTGTTTTCCTTAGAGTGAAGAGAGGATTATTGAAAAGATTTATAATATGGAGACTTTTGGATCCTCATCTGATGGTGGACATCCCAA